>SJYC01064714.1:0-43708 GCA_006408675.1 Madoqua kirkii
CCGGCAAAATGCATGTCCCAGAGGGTCTGATACGTTCACTATTCCAAGGACCTCATTGTACCATCTTTCTAGAAAAGTGACTGTGTGACTAAGCTGCCTGATAGCTGCAATATATTTGAGGAAATACTGAGTTAGCCAAAAAGTTCCTTTGGGTTTTTCCGTTAGATATTGCAGAAAAACCTGAATGAACTTTTTGGCCAATGCAATATGCTGTATCTAGGATGACTTATAATGGGAGATGGTAGAAATAAACCAACCCAAAGACCACTGGGGGCATAGAACATAAGGCTGGTGCCAGGCAGGAGAAGGAGAAATGGAAAGGAAGAGGATGAAGCTGTCATAGTAGAGAGATGAGGAAGGGGCACTGGGGGACAGGTGGTGAACTCTGCGTTTTCTAGTGGTGAAAACAGAAGTGCCTGTTACACAGGTAAAGACACAGGTGGGAAATGAGAATTCCTGCCTAAAGGGACAAGCAGGGCCGGTCACTCTCCGAAGAGCCCATGCTTGGTTGAATGTTCTGCTGTTGCCATCTTGAAACTCAGAAAGTTTTGTCTAAGGGCCCATACATTTTTATTTTGTACCAGATTTCACAGATTGTGTAGCCAGTGCCAGGTACATAAGTAGGAGGCCACTTATTGATCATGTACTTATGTGAGGAACTCCAAGTCAGTGAAGAGTATGATCCTTCAATCTTTGTAAATGTTAAGGGGCAAAGAACAGAAGGGAGAACGAAATTGCAAAAAGTAGGGGACGTGGCAGGTGGTTGGAAGAAATAAGGGGAAGAGACAACATGTAGGACTCAAGAAAAGCTTGACCTTTCACTCCTCAATCTGATATATGGATGCTAAATTTCAACTGGAATTATGTTCCTATTGGAAAGAAGGCCGGGCACATGTCCTCTGTGATCTTTTGGTCAGCCAGCTTAGTTGAAACAAAGCTGAAAAAAGAAGTGAAAGAAAAATGTATTCAGGTTGTATATATATTACAAACGTACTTGTTCAACAATTTTGAATTACTTCAGTTCATAACTTTGGAAACTTCAGTCTTTCAAAACTTCATCACTAAGACCAACAATCCCTTTCCCCGTTTTCCTAAGCCCCAGACTGTCACTGCACCTACGAGAAACTGATTCGCAGTGTGAGCACTGGGGTGGTAACCGTGGCAACGTCAGCCACACGGGTGATAACACTGCACCAGCCTGGGTCCCACAGCTGTGTATACAGTCATAGGTCTTATTAAATAGGAATCGGTGTATTCAGAGCATGTTTCATGGGGAATTTATTTTTAAAACGGAAACTTCACACACAAGCTCTGTGCTTTGGGGAATAGGGGTATGATACCTCCCGGTTTTAAATTACCCACAAGTAAGTGATGCGTGGTCATCAAAGAGCTGTTTTGGTGGCTCAGTGGTGAGATACCCCCCTGCCAATGCAGGAGACACAAGTTCGATCCCTAGGTTGGGAAGATCCCCTGGAGAAAGAAATGGCTACCCGCTGCAGTATTCTTGCCTGGGAAGTCCCACAAAGGAGCCTGGCGGGCTACAGTCTGTGGGATTCTAAACAGTCCACCACAGCTTAGCCATTAAACAACAATGACAGCGTGTCATCAAATTATATCTTCAGTGACCCCATGTTTTTCTTTCCATTCATGTGGGCTGTTCTCAGTAAGAACTTCCGAGGGTGGCGTTAACTAATTATTGGTGCGTTAGTGTACCCAGTGAGCTACTTCCTGCAGGAGTGCCTTTCTGCATGCTGCCCTTGTCCAGAGACAGTAAGGAGGCCGGCCGGCTGACCCCCGTGTGATCTGAATGGTCCTCACCACCCAGGCAAGCACGGGCAGACAGTCCCAGGAGAGAGGGTCCCCGGGTTTAGAGTAGGATGCCACAGGTTGCTACAGAGACCACTTCCGGTTTCCTAACAGGTGGACTTCCTGCTGCTGCCCACCCTGGGGGCTGGTCACTAAGTGTCAGCTGGGAAAAGCATTGGGCCATTTTTTTCCCCATTGTTTGTATATGCCACACTTTGTGTATCCATTCTTCCATCCATAGGCACTTGAGTTACTTCCACATTTTTATTATTGTAAATAACACTGCTAAGGACATGTGTGTACACATACCTCTTTGAGATTCTACTTTCAATTCTTTTGGATTTATACCCAGAAGTAGAATTATTGAGTCACATGGTAATTCTAGTTTATATTTTTTATGAACTGCCATACTGTTTTTCATAGCTGATGCACCACTGGGCCATTTCAAAAGTTGAATTACATTGTCTAGTAGGGCATTTCCTGGCATCTAGTGGTTAGGACTTGGTGCTATGACTGCTGGGGTCCTGGGTTCGACCCTTGGTTGAAAAGTAGGATCCGGCAAGCTGCGTAGTTGGGCCAAAAAAAAATAAGGATAATTGTCTAGTCGGCTTTACTGCTTTGATGGGTGACAGGCTTCACGTTTATTCAGTTGCTTCAGTCTATTTGAAACAATAGAATTTAGATGCTTGAGCACCAAGTCAGGTGACGTAGCAAGGAGAGGGGAAAGTTCTTAGAGCCCATCTTAAGCTCTCAGGCTCTGGATCATTGGCTTCTAGGAAAAAGCAGGACACTGGTATCCAATATGGCTTTGAAGAATGAAACCGTCATTTTACTTGTGTTATTTTCTCTGCGGCTGATGCCAAGGGTAATTACGATAAAGTGTGGGTTGAACTGTGTCCCTGTCTTGTTTCCTTGTCACTGGTGTAGTTGGAGGGCAGGGCCTTGGTGCCCCCCGTAGCCCTGCCTCTCATCGTCCCCTTCCCCCTTAGATTGTGACCAGAGGCTGTGAGACGGTGGAAATGACTCTGAGGAGGAACGGGCTGGGCCAGCTGGGCTTCCATGTGAACTTCGAGGGAATTGTGGCAGACGTGGAACCTTTGGTTTTGCATGGAAGGCCGGCCTTCGCCAGGGTAGCCGCCTCGTAGAGATCTGCAAGGTGGCTGTGGCCACACTGACCCACGAGCAGATGATCGACCTTCTCCGGACCTCGGTGACTGTGAAGGTGGTCATCATCCAGCCCCACGATGACGGATCACCTCGGAGGTAAGGCTCTCGTGCCTGAGCACTCCTCCTTGGCCTCTATGACAGATGCTGTCCTGTAAGACCCTCAGAACACGAGGTCATGTGCGTCTTCCACCTAAGTTGTTTGGACATCCACCATTAGCACAACTCAAAAGATCTATTTAAAAAATCATTAGTATATAATAAGTGATACACTCTCATTTTCTAAGCTCTCCTTTGGTACATTGAAGCCATAGGGTTCAGAATATTTATTTGCATGTGTGACGGAACATTGGGAAATCAGATGCACTGTTTGGTGCCCACTCCATTCTGGTTGAACTGGCTCAGGGCTTTCTCATAAGCTATCATGGGAAACATAGAAGTGACTGGACTTGGAAAGCTCAGAGATGGATGGGTGTGAGGAATAGGAACAAGAGCGGAATTAGAAAAGGATACTGTGGCATTGTCAATGGAAAGTTCTCAGGCTCAACATCACAGGGATGTTACGCCAAAAGGAGAAAGAACAACCCACCCACCTGGCTGTGGCCCGCCTTGTATGGTAGGTGTATGTATAGTGGTATCTGGAGCATCCTTTCTCTGCCTCCATCTCATGGAGGTCCTGCTGGCCCCCCAAGAGCTCTGGCTTAGGAGGGATAAGCATAGGCACTAGCTATGTGACTTTGGGTTTGTCCCCTGCTAGTTCTTACTTTCAGTCCCTCAGTGGCGTCTGACTCTTTGCAACCCCATGGATTGCAGCACGCATGCCAGGCTTCCCTGTCCTTCACTGCTAAGTCACCTCAGTCGTATCCGACTCTGTGCGACCCCATAGACGGCAGCCCACCAGGCTCCCTCATCTCCGGGATTCTCCAGGCAAGAACACTGGAGTGGGTTGCCATTTCCTTCTCCAATGCATGAAAGTAAAACGTGAAAGTCAAGTCGCTTAGTTGTGTCCAACTCTTAGCGACCCCATGGACTGCAGCCCACCAGGCTCCTCCACCCATGGGATCTTCCAGGCAAGAGTACTGGAGTGGGGTGCCATTGCCTTCTCCCTGTCCTTCACTATCTCTTGGAATTCATTCAAACTCTTGTCCATCAAGTCAGTGATGCCCTCCAAATATCTCATCTTCTGTTGTGCCCTTCTCCTGCCTTCAATCTCTCCCAGCATCAGGGTCTTGCTGTCTCTAAGCCTCACTTAATATCTGTAAGATGGGACTATTATATTGCCTACTTCATACTGTTGATGCAGGTTAAATAAGGTGGTAATATGTAAAGCAATCTGCACCTCTGGCACAGTCAAAACCCCACACGTTTAGTGAGAAACACACAAAAGACTAAACCTTTAGGATGGTCATTTGAATTTTTTCATGCTATACGAGAAATTCTTACTCAAAGATAGCAAAATGACTGTGCCCTCTCCCTGATCTTGTTTCTGTGGTAACTGAGGTCCCTCTTTGTACTGTGTCCATTTCCTTTCTCCCAGCCTCCAAATCAGCACTATCGAATAGCACTTTCTCTGATGACATGCTCTATATCTGTTCCAGCCAAACAGTGGCCACTAGCCACATGGGGAGCTTGAAATGTGCCTAATGCGGCTGAGAAAATGGAGTTTTTATTTTAATAAATGAACTAAGGCTGCATCAGCCACATCTGGCTTGTGGCTGCCATACTGATTGGATGGTGTGTGTGCCTGTATGCTTCATCATGTCTGACTCTTTGTGACCCCACGGAGTGTAGCCCACCTCATGGAGTTTTCCAGGCAGGAATACTGAAGTGGGTTGCCATTTCCTACTCCAGGGGGTCTTCCCAACCCAGGGATCAAACTCGAGTCCCCTTCATTGGGAGGCTGATTCTTTACCACTGAGTTGCCTGGGGATACACCACTTCTAAACCATGATCTTTTTAAAAAATAAGCCAGTGGTAAACCACCTTCCTCTCTGGTTAATGTACAGAATGTTGCAAACCTGTGTTTCTGTTGGTTATCTTACCTTTTGCTCCCTGCTTAACTTTCTATGGTCTGATTTCCTATATCTCCCCAGTAAGGTTATAGAGTAAAGGTTAATGAGCTGAAATTCTTCAGAGTAACAGCCACATATCACAAGAAATCACCAAGTTATTTCTTGTTGCCTTGCCAAATTCTGTCCCCTTAAATTCATTTACTCCCCAAGAATCCTGTGAATCATTCCTAGGGTTATGAGTACAAGGAAATCAGAGACAAAAATTATTTTCCTAAAAACAAGACTTGGATATAACAGAAAGCAAATCCTTTAATCTTTGAAGCTAAAATATTTATAAGTGGAAGTTTTTTAATAAATATATTTTATTTATTATAAATAAATTGTAAGCCACTTATTAGAAATTCTTCCACATGTTAAGATTTTTTTCTTCATTGACTGGAGTTATAGATTTATAAATTTTGTGGTGAGAATCAAATTTTATGCTGTCTTCAGGGTTGATTACTTCTATTGAATTTGACATAACTGTTACCATGTTCTCCCCAAATTAAAAAAAAAGGCAAAACATTTTTCTCCTATTTTTAGTTTTGGTCTGATGTTACTAAGACATTTTCTTTTAAGCTTCCAAGAGATATCATTAATAAAAACGTTGGAGTTACCATTATATTTGGTATTTAAAGCATATGCTTTAGAAAAGTAGAATTTCTTAATACAGAATTGTTTTTCAGCTAAAGCAAATAAACAAAAACTACCACATAAAAGTTCTGCCTGCTATTTTTCTATCCAAGGATTTGTTATCTGCTTTGGTCTGTACATAATTAATTCTTTCTTTGTTTTAAATGTAAATTCTCTTACGGAAACTGTTCAAGATATTTAGAGATTTTGCCTTTGTCTCCTCAGAATCTTCCTAATGTTATTCCCTGAAGATACATATTTTTCTCCTGATTAATATGAAATAACTATCTTCGATATTTTTAACCTTAGCCAGGATGAGAATAAGCTGTTTACCTGGGAGTGACTCTCCAGAAGTGGTCCACCTATCATCCACATTTCCACAAGGCAGGAAGCTTTTAAGCCTAGCATGTATCATTTAAGATGCTTTCAATTCAGGCTTCCAATTTTCTGTGAATTTGAATCCGTAAATTTGTAGATCTACATTGCTGTTAGTTTTGGATTCATGTTCCGTGCCAGCAACTCTCTGGACACCCTGATAAAAGGACTCATCACTTAAAAAAAAAAAAAGGGCTCATCACTTTCCGGCAGCCTTACATCACTGGAAATTATCCTTGAAGTGACAGCCTTTTGCTTCAGACTCTCATGCTGAGTATGAGGGCTTCCCAGGTGGCAGCAGTGGTCAAGAATCCACCTGTAATGCAGGGAACACATAAGATGCAGTTTTGATCCCTGGGTTGGGAAGATCCCCTGGAAAAGGGCATGGTGGCACACTCCAGTATTCTGCCTGGAGAATTCCGTAGACAGAGGAACCTGGCAGGCTGCTGTCCATAGGCTCACAAAGAGTCAGACAGGACTGAAGTGACGGAGCATGTACACATGCATGCTGAATATGAAATGCCTCACATTTCATCCCCACACTAAGCAAGTCTGGGTTTCCCTGGTGGCTCAGAGGCTAAAGAATCTGCATGCAATATGGGAGCCCTGGGTTCGATCCTTGAGTTGAAAAGGTCCCCTGGAGGAAGGCATGGTAGCCCAGTCCAGTATACTTGCCTGGAGAATCCCCAGGACAGGAGCCTGGCAGGTTACCGTCCATGGGGTTGCAAAGAGTCAGACACAACTAAGCACAGCTCAGCTAAGCAATGACAACAGCCTTCTGCATTATTAGATTTTATTAATGAAACTGTAGAGGAGGGTATAAAAGAAGAAATGAGCAATACTTCACTCATTTTGAAAATTAAAGTGCAAACCTCTTTTAAATTTAGTTTTTATTTTATACTGGATCATAGTTGATACATTAAATACAGTGTTGTGTTAAGTTTCAAGTGTACAGCTAAGTGATTCAGTTATCCATATACATATATCCAGATTCTTCTCCCGTTTAGATTATTACAGATCTCTACAGAGTAGAGTTCCTTGTGCTGTACAGTAGATCCTTGTTGGTAAAGTACAAACCTTTTAAATGAAATATCACTTAGTACCTTTATTCCTACAGCAAAATATATAAAGATGGCCCTTTAGGTAAAACTATTCTTTTGATTTGTGGCGTAGAAAAAGGTGCCATCTTTCACAAATCTGCTCTTACTTGTCAATGAGGTGGCCAAATGAAAATATTAATTTAAATGGACGTGTGTGTAATTTTTCCTTTTAAGTCGTCTTTAGTGTAAGAGCCATAAGGACTACTAAAATGGCCAAGTTCATGAATTGCATGATATTTCAGCCTTTATAAACATCATGAATAATAGAGTGAAAAATGCTTCAGTTAATTTTTGCCATTTGTCAGTTTCCTTTTTTTTTTTTTTTTTTTTGTCCTCCACAATATCAGGGAGAAGAAATTCTCCCGGAGCCCATCTGCTTCTGTCAGGAGTGGGAGAGGCCTGTCATTTAATAGACTCGCTCCTAGTTGTCTGTAGGTCAGAAGGTATCTGCTTATGACTCAGAAGCTGCTGGATTAAATGAAGTCTTTAGTTGGGAAAGTATTTATGTGGAATCAAAAGGCATCCCACGTTTTGAAGTCCTTTTCTCAAGCCTCAGGGTGATGATAACTCAGCTGTCCCTGGGCTTGAAAGGAAGGCAGAGCCCAATTTTATTTTCCTTGTGGAGTTCCAGCAGGCATGGAGCAGGAAGGCTCCCTCTGGGAATGCTTATTAGCCTATCTCCTGCTGCGCCTGGATCTGGGAGAGGCTTCGTAGCGATTGGGCCTGAGTGGCCAGGAGCAGTTAGGGACTAGTGGTCTTCAAATGGAAATGAGGTTTGCAAGAGAGTGAGAGCTCGTCCAGAGCAGACAGTCTCTGTGGCAGAAATGAAGAAGAGTTTCCAAGACGCTTAATTAAGCATTTCTTGGTGTTTTGAAAGGCAGGGCGTGGCCTCAGTCCCTAGCCTTCAGAGGTGACTGACATTCTATCAATGTCATTTTCAGGAAAGTGCATCAACTTAAAAGGCTGATATAAAGGAAATAACAGCTCATCAGAATTATGCATGAGTTGTGATACAATGTGAGTGATTTGGTAAATATGTCCAATAAAAATGGAAATGAAATTCCATGCTGTGGTGCATCTGTTTTGTGTGATTTTTCATACTTCATTGACATATTGTCCAAGACGTATTTTTCTATATAATGCAAAACAGTGGCAATTATCTCATGTTGTCATGAATCTAAACTCTTGTTCTCTGATCATTCTATAAAATTGAAGCCATAGCCGCCAGGACCTTGACCATTCAACTCTCGGAAGTACACAGAGTAGGGCATAGAAATAGAAATGGGAAAGAAAACTCAATTTTGTCAGGTTAGCAATTGATAGATAGGTATAGATGAATAATATAAGATAGAAACATCGATTATAGGTAGAGAGACAGACAGAGATGATAGATAGATAAATAGATAGGTGGTGAGTTGAAATCTGGATTAGAGCAAGGTTTTAGATTAGGGTTCCTTATATTTGTTTGGATAAGTAAAACCAGTTCTACCTGGTATTGTCTCATAGACTCTAATGTAATTAACTGTAATGTGAACTGTTAAAAAAAAAAGTAAGAAACTTCAGGTTCTCACAGTAACCTGAGGCACAGTCACTATTTTATGTTCTCTGCCTAGTCTTCTGATAGAACGTTTAGATTATCTTTTCCCTCCTAGAAGTCAGAACACTGGATTATAGAATGAATATATGGTAGGTTATTTACTATTCATTCATTCCTTCACTCTGAACTAGCTTGTCCAGGGCTATTAAACTTGGAAAGAACAGACATAATCTTTGCATTCTTGGGCTCCTTTTCACCTGTGTGGCATTCTAAAGTATAGTACTTCGGGACCTCCCTGGTGGCCCATTGGTTAAGACTCCACACTCCCAATGCAGGGGATGTGGGTTTGAGCCCTGATGGAGAGGCTAAGATCCTGAATGCCACAGTGTGGCCAAAAATAAATAAAATATTTCCGTTTATATTTTGTCCTGATCATTGTCCAGTGACACTGGGCAATCGTGATGGACAGCCAGTGAATACAGTCTCTCATGGAAATTTATTTATCAGAAACCAGGTATTATATAGCTATTGAGTCTTCTGTTGAACTTTGTAATAGAATGCTTTTCCTCAGCAAGCATTCTCAGAGTGGGGGGAGGGGGGGAAGGAAGTGGTTGGCTTCATGAAGAACTTTTTGGCCCTGTTTTTTTTTTTAATATTTTTAAAATTTTATTTATTTTTAGTTGGAAGGTAATTACTTTATAATATTGTGTTGGTTTCTTCCTTATTACATCAACATGAATCAAGTTCAAAAGCCATTTCCCTTTTGAACCTTCCTTCCACCTCCCACCTCATCCCATCCCTCTAGTTTGTCCCAGAGCACCAGATTTGAGCTCCCTGCATCATACAGAAAGTTCCCACTGGCCCTGTTTTATGTTGAATGCTGTGTTTGGTCTGGGGTGCAGTGGGTGAAGACACACTCCACCCCATGTCTGGGTGAGAACGAAACACAGGAAGTTGATGACTTACTCAGTACCAGCCAACCTCACTTCCTGTGTAATAGACACATACCTTGTCAATTCAAAGACCTTATTCAAAGGGCTTGGTCAAGTGGGTTTCTATTTAGATATCTGTTTCACTGTAGTCTCAGGGTCTCTCTGTTTCTATCTATAAAGAAGTTGGTAGAAAAGTGAATTAATATTTCATCAAGTGCCTACCTATTTCAGATGTGACACTGCCCTTACCTTTACAGTCAGTTACACTGTGTGGTTATCTCCCTACTGGAAGCACTTGATTTTTTTATGTAACAGAAGGAGTTTGTGATTCGAGTGAATGAGCACCAATTATCCCTGTCACCTTGTTGGATAATTGGAAAGAGTCTTTTAGCTATTAGCAGGCTATTAGCATAACAGACATTAAAATGATGAAAATATCGGTGATTACTTCAATCCCTAAGGCTATAAGGTCTTTTTGACAAAGTGCATAATGTAAAAGAAGCAGATATTTTGTTTGAGTGGATCTATCTGCCTTTGTTGCCAAAGAGAATCTTTCAGCTCCTAGTGGAAACTGACACGACGTGGGCTCATTAAATGTCCTTTGATAGTTTCTGAAGGAGATGGGTGAGTGCGTTGGAAACAGTGCTGAGCTAGGAGTCCTCTTCCGTGTTCTAGGGTGAAAGCTGTCTCACCTTTCCAAGTCTCTGAGCCTTCTGCAAATTGTAGATGTCCTTTGCACTACCGCAGACATTTCTGTGAAGTTGAAATGGTATAGTGTAGGTGGAAACCTGCAGAGTGCCGTACAAGGGAAGTGCAGGTTAGAAGCAAAGGACTGCATTGCAATATGGTGGAAGACTTCATGAGATTTGTGGGTTGAGGTCAAGGTTCACGGAGATTCTCCCAACCAAGTGAAACCAACAGGCGATGTCAGAGCAAACGCAAGCTGTGATCACGGGATTCAGCTGTGCCGCGGGTCCATGGTTCCCCAGGCCACACTTCGCTAGTTTGCTCTTTTTTTTCCTGGTAAGAATGCATCTCATTCTTTAAACTTTCTCAGTTCTCTTTCTCAGTCCTTTGGGAGTTTGTTGTTGTTGTTGTCCCTCAAGAGTATTTATTCCTATTTATTATCCCTAGGATTTCTCCTACTTCTGCATTTTTGAAAGTCATACATCCAGCTTTGGTATGAGAGTAAAGAATAAAGTATCCAAATAATGATTCGTTGTTCTGTCGATGAATGTACACAGGGAATTTTACAGCTCTAAAATTTTCTGTGCTTCTGATTATCACATAAAGTTAAACTTCCCCATTCTATAGTTCTCTAAATATATATTATCTAGAAAGAACTTTCAGCAAAGTATATGAGCCTTTTGCTGTTTTATATTGTCTTTCTTGATGGAGCAAAAAGTCATATTATCAGTTTGATGAAACTAATTTCTTTCCTTGATGCTTTCACTTTAGGAAGCTTGCATACTTTCATAATTTAATCTTGACACATCCTCTGCTGTTACTATTCCACTGGCAAGAGGTAAAACATGGGTCCAAAGCATTTCTCCCCTTTCTGAGCTGCGTATTGGCAGATCTGGGTTTTGAGCACAGGGCACTAACTTCTCTCCCTTAGGTGGAAAACGGTTTGACTACTGTTGAGCATTTCTACTAGATAATAAATAAGGAAAACTGTGCAGCTTGGCTGGGCTGCAACAGTGATAGTCCTGATGGTCAGGCGGTCAAGGTGAAGCCCCTCTAGAGCTGAGTTTACAGCCTGGCCAGCAGTGATTCTGGTTTCAAGCACCCACTTATTAGTGGTAAAGGGAGGGTCTTCTTCCAGAAAACCGGAGGTATCACTTGGAAGGGGTGATGATACCATCTTGGCGACCTTCCTAGTTGTCTCTGAAGTCCTGGGTCCAGGCTACAGAGGGCTGAACAGTGATCCTGAGTGCCAGAGGGCACACAGCCTCTGTGCTGCTGAGCCTAGAAGCTGGGAAGTGGCTACAAGACTAGAAATTTATAGGCGGGAACCCCTGGTGTAGGCAGCTTCTGGAAGCAGGGAGAACATGGAAGAGTGTGGATATAAGGAAGTTACTCAGTGTCCCTGCTAGAGGAGTAAGCTGCTGCATGGAGTCCACAATGCCAAGTGCAGAGGAACAAGTGGAGTCGTTTGTCAGAATAAAGCAGTCAAACCTAAGATGCTCTGAGGGCTCCACCTAAGGGAGCCACTTGTTATTCTGATAGTTTCGTAGCATCACAGTTTTTAACCAGCACATTGTTTTTGATGCTTTTGGTCTACAGAATGTTTTCCCTTCTAGGACAGATGACTGGGAGAGATTATGAGACTCAGAAAAGTTATTCTCTAGACAATCAATGTTAAAAATTAAATTTGTTTTGATCCCTGAAGCTGAGTTTGTTTTGATCGCTACCTAGCTGGTAATTAGAAGCATAAGTAGATGATGTTTGTTATGGAGCAAAGACATAGTCATGTAAGTGCTCACGTGCTAGTGATACCTCAGCCTTATCTATGCCTTCTAGTGCCTTCTTTTGGCAGACACACCATGAAAACGGTGCCAGAAACTAGAAATACAGTTCAGATCCCCTGACTCAATTTGGTGTATTGAAAGGAGATGGAGCACGTTTATTAGTGGGGTCTGTGATTTCTCCACTAATACAGGAAAGAAAAAATGGAAGTCTGTTCTTCAGCAACAGTTCAGCTGCACACAAGATTAGCAGCTCACTTGTCCAGAAATGGGCTTTCCTAGTAGCTCAATTAATAAAGAATCGACCTGCAATGCAGAAGACCCAGGTTTGGTCCCTGAGTCAGGAAGATCCCCTGGAGAAGGAGATGGCAACTCACTCCAGTACGCTTGCCTGGAGAATTCCATGGACAGAGGAGTCTGGCGGGCAGCAGTCCATGGGATCACAAAGAGTTAGACACGACTGTGTGACTATGTTCAGAAATGACTTCTTGGATCTTTTTTGCATTTGGTCAGTTTGGGTTTGAGCTGTCGTTTATTCACTGGCCAGAAACGTGTGCCAGGTGCCCTTCACCAGTGCTGGATGCTCCGATGAGTGAGGCTCTTGCTTGGCATCCTGTGCTCAGACCACACAAGGCGGACAGAGCAGTGTGCTCAAGGGCAGGTGCAGTTTCTGACGCCTCCTGCAGCCTGAGCACCTCTGAGGCTCGTTTGTGATTTTATTTTACACCTCTTCCCATTTCCCTAAAAATTGGCTGAATTTCCATATGTATCCTTCAAGGATTTCCTCATACATATGGAACAGAACTGAGTTTGACTAGGTTTGATGATATGTTATATTTATTTGATGTCTTGGTCATAGGAAGTAAACAAAGCAAATATCTAGTTTGTGAGAGCAGTTACCACAAAAGTGTCATAGCAGAATTAATTTTGATTTTAAAATAAAGTCTTTCTTTAAGCTTATTTTCATGAGGGCAAAGAATGCCCGTGTTTAGTATTAAAAGATCATTTACATATGACCTTGTGCAAGAGGACAGAAATGAAATATTCAACCTCATTCTCTCTTCAACCTAATATGTGACACAAGTTTTCATCAGTGCTCTCTCCAATATTAGTCATGATTATGCATTTATATAGCATTTTTTTAAGCCAAGATTGAAGCTAAATTACAGCCTCTTACTAAAGACTATAGTCTGTGAGCATGAATTAAAGACGCTATACCCAGCTGTCTGTCTTTTCTTTTTTCATTCTTTCTTTTTAAACCAAACCCGATAAACTGGAAACACAAAGCAACCTCTGGAAATGCAAGGTGCCCTTTCTTCCCTAAGATTCAAGGTTCACATGCATTTCATTCAAAACCCAATTCCAGGACTTTTCACTGTTAAGAGATTGCTTGACTTGGATGATTCAGGCAGCTTTAGCCTTTGAGACCCCAAAGCCTGAGGTTCACCTGAATGTCCAGTGACTTGCTTACAACATAGGTTATAGGGTGGAAGGCAGGATTCCGTTTTCTTGATGTTTTCACGTATGCTAATATCCCACCTTTATGATTTCTGATTGGGTCACTGGCCATATGCATGAATCAGTAAGTCCCAGGGGATGTTGTGTCTAATTAAATAGAAAGATACTTGGCAACAGTATAAATCTGTGAGCAAAAAATTGTAGCATCTTAGCACTTTGTTTTAAAAAATGCAACCCAGTGTAAATCTCAGCTTATCAAATTTTTCCAGTTATTCGTTAAGTCCAGAGTAATTTAAACTTGTCTGGGTCAAAGAGATGAATTTTGCTTTGGGGGAAAGAGTTAAAAGATAAGAAGTCAAGTTTACTGATAAAGAGATAATCCCTACTCATTCTCTACAACAGACATCTTATCTTTTTAGGATGCTTCCTTTAGTTCATCCCTTCTATTAAAGGGTAGCTAGCACCACCATTCATTTGGCTTCCAGATCCAAACAGAACACTGTTTTTGATTACTCTCTCTCTCCATCCCAAGCGCCAAGCACTGTTGATTTGACAAGATTAGAACTTTTACCCCATTTTGCTGTTGGGAAAAATGAACTTTTCTGTGTCCTGCCTTTGTGTAGGGTCTGCGCCCTCCCCTGCCTTCTCCCCTTTGGACACTCAGGATCTCTGCTTTAACCTAGGAGTCTGAATTCTACCATAATATGTCTTAACACACATTTTTTACCCTTTAGTTCTGGAAATTTTTGTGTAGTATTTGTTGATCATTTCTTCCCCACATTTTCCTCTCCTCTTTCTCTGTTAGGTGAGTTTAGACTTCATAGATTGAACTTGGATTTTCTGGCTTTTAAGGAAAAGCTCCTCTGTTTGCCTTCCATCTGTCCTACTGGAGTTTTTATTTTGAATTTCAGTCAAATGGCAACCCACTCCAGTACTCTTGCCTAGAGAATCCCATGGAGGGAGGAGCCTGGTAGACTACAGTCCATGGGATCGCAAAGAGTCAGACACTACTGAGCGATTTCACTTTCACTTTCACATCCTCTTTTTAAATTTCGAGCTTCCTTGGTGGCTCAGTGATAAAGAATCTGCCTGCAATTCAGGAAACCTGGGTTTGATCCCTGTATTGAGAAGATCCCCTGGAGAAGGGAATGGCAACCCACTCCACTATTCTTGCCTGGAGAATTCCATGAACAGAGGAGCCTGGTGGGCTGCTGTCCAGGGGCTTGCAAAGATTGAACACGACTGAGTGACAGTTTCACAGGTTCCTTCTCTTTCCCTGAGGGTGGTGAGCCTCATGGCAGGGTGATTGGGTGGCTTGCACCTGCTTGTCTTTATTGTGGAGAAAGATCCTGTTCTTTGCAGAATGATCCTAAAGCTGGTTGTGAAGGAATGAGGACTAACTCAGGGATCTTGTTTCCAGCAAGGCTTTTACTTCACCTTTTGTTTTCATCTCTGCTCTTCTGGGTGCCTCCTGGGTTCCTCCTTTCAGGTCGTGTTCCCTTGACCATTAGAGGGGCCCCTAAGAGGTGGGGGTGGGCATTGCCTGAGGGGCCCAGTGCTGCCTGGGGACTCACTGTTCACTCCTTCCCTTTCTCTTCCATCCTCTGTGGTGCCTGATGCTTCCTGTTCCTGCACCTGCTCAGGTGTGCAAGGGGATGGGCTTGCTTCTCCTTGTCTTTCTCTTTGCACATCCCTGGGTTGGCCTTTCTCTGCTCCACTGTTGGCATCCCACCATTTGCCTTCTGTCCTTATGTACTGTGTTTTGGTGTCTCCCAAGCTTTGTTGCTGATCAAGTTTGTTTTTGGTTTTTGCTCTTTTTGTTCCTTTGTAATGATTCTGAAAAGTTCTACTCCACTGTCTTGAGGATGCACTTCTCCTTTTTAAAAAGTGACACTTTATTGCCCTGTTAGATTTCTTAGAGGGTGAATATGAGAGTTTTTCTGTTGACTGCAAATATCTAGGGAGAGGCAAGGCTTCATCCACATGCTAAATTGGGACAGTTTACCCCAACACTCACCCAGTCTTCCTGTGCCCTGGCCAAACACCAGTTGGCTTTGCAGGTCACTTTAGTCAAGTCAGTAGTATCAGTAATGAGTATCAGTAATGTGTACACAGTGTAACTTGAGGGATATCTGACTTAGGTCACATTTTTAGGCTAAAGGGTCTTACATCCCTGGCTGGTCCCTTGAGCCCAGGGGAGATAATTTGTGGGGAGCAACGACACTAGTTCAGGGAAGTGGCCATGGCAACTAAGTGACTGAGTGGTAACTAAGTAACTGACCAACGTGACGTCAGCAGGATGGGCACTCAGGCTTTCCCTGACTGGTGACAGCTTTTGTTGGATTTGTCTTTCACTTTTCTCAGATTCAGGAGAAACAAGTGACATGTGACTCAAATTCCTGATTAAATGACTGTTCTTTCATGTATCTGTTCAGATTATATATGAGGTGTTTTTAATCTATTAACATTTATTTATCACCCAGTTTCAGAGCACATAATTCCATGTATGTAGATTGTTTAAAGATCAATCCCAATCTGCCCAGGGAGTTTGCAGACTGCTTGGAGAGACAGAGCCTGTGTATGAAACCCCTGACAGCCAAGGTTAGCCAGAGCCACAGGCTTGAGACCAGATCCTCCTGCTCTGTGCTGGCTGACACGCAGACAAGGTCACTGTCAGCCAGGTCTGCTGTTGAGGGTGGATGGCCTTGCACCACCGTCCATGAGCCCCGAGAAGCACATGAGAGGCCGTCAGTGAGTCGGGCTGGCGGCTCAGTGCTGAGCACCCCCTGACTGTCTCTTCTCGGCTCACAGAGGGTGTTCGGAGCTCTGCCGGATCCCCATGGTGGAGTACAAGCTCGACAGCGAGGGAGCCCCCTGTGAGTACAAGACCCCTTTCCGGAGGAACACCACGTGGCACCGCGTGCCCACGCCTGCCTTGCAGCCCCTGCCCAGGGTCTCCCCGGTGCCCAGCACGCCCGACCGGCTGCAGTGCCAGCCCCTGCTCCCGCAGAGCCAGGCCGCCATCCCCCGTAGCACCTCCTTCGACCGGAAGCTGCCCGATGGTACCAGGTAAGCTGGTGGCCCTGGTGAAGCCCTGGCTTGGAACTTCACGTGGCTGGGGGACTTGTGTGCGGCTTAGTCATTTCTGAATTAGCTTGTTCTGACCAAGTGGGCGAGGGCCGCCGGGCAGGCTCCAAATGCTGGGGCACTTGTGGTCCCAGCCAGCGATGGTGCTGATGGCGTGCAGGTCTCCCCCGTGGACACCATCGTACCTCTCTGCAGTAATCCTCCTGTCAACTTGCTCTCCAAACCACATTGGAAAACCATTCTGCAGGAACCTCTAGACAAGCGTGAACAGTTTTGAGTATAAAGAAAACAAAGCCACAAAAATCATTGATGAAATCCCGTCATCCTAACGGTCACAGTATTTTCAGAGGTCCTAAGGTCATTGGCATCTCTTTGCTTTTCTCTCTCATTTTAAGCAGAGGGAGTTGAGCTTAAAATTAAGTTTTTCCTGGAGAGGGTGCACCTGTGTAAGAGTGAAATCCAATAACGTTGGAAGCTGCAGAGAATTTAGAGACGTGACACGGAGAGGTGATTTTAAGCTAACAGCATAGTAGATGTTGCTATTGATTTTCACTCCCTTTGTTTTAACACTCACCTAACGTATGGGCTGTGGAGACACCAAGAGTTTCCTCACAATTTCTTGTTAGGCTTTCATCTAATAGAGCATATGTTGTAAGCAGACACTGAGCCTGGCTGCCCGCTGAACGTGTCATCACCTTGCCCTATTACTTGGCCTCACGCATTCTCCGGTTTCCTCCTCTGAAAAGTAAACTTAGCCATAATAGAGACCTCCACAGGGCATTATGATGACTGAGTCAATCCACAGAGGTTAACTACTTAGAACACTCCTGGCCCATAGGTCTAAGTCTCCATAGGTGTTAATAATAATTACCAGGATTAAAACATGTGCTCTTCCTCTGACTTCTCCAGTCTGTTTTTCCACAAATGAGTGCAAGAATGGTGTAACTAACTTGACAGTACATCATCTGGGCTCTGGATCTCCCTTCTCAAAGGTCTGCTGAGTTTATATTCAGAGAAATGCATACAGCAGGTAGCCTGGGTGTAAAGGGGTTTCATCTGGAAGGGAAAGGGTCTATAGAACCTCCCTTATTAACATATAATTTACCAAATATAAGGAATTCTTTGTTTTTCCACAAATGAGTGCAAGAATGGTGTAACTAACTTGACAGTACATCATCTGGGCTCTGGATCTCCCTTCTCAAAGGTCTGCTGAGTTTATATTCAGAGAAATGCATACAGCAGGTAGCCTGGGTGTAAAGGGGTTTCATCTGGAAGGGAAAGGGTCTATAGAACCTCCCTTATTAACATATAATTTACCAAATTATAAGGAATTCTTTTGGGCTTCCCAGATGGCGCTAGTGTTAAAGAACCCACCTGCCAGTGCAGGAGACATAAAGAGACTTGGGTTCAGTCCCTGGATTGGGAAGATCCCCTGGAGGAGGGCATGGCAACCCACTTCAGTATTCTTGTCTCAAGAATCCCTTGGACAGAGGAACCAATCCATAGCGTTGGTAAGAGTTGGACAGAACTGAAGCAACTTAGCATGCACACGCGCACACAAGGAAGGCTTCTAATAGCAAAATGAAAAGTTGGCAAGCACGTCTTCATGAAATGAGTTTTCCCAAGTGTCACTCATTTTTGTGTGTCTGAAATAAATAGGATTACATTCAATACATGTGCAGAAATAAATGGTTTTGCCAAATTTAGGATTTTCTCTCTGCCTCAGTTTTAAATATAGAACCACAACGTCCCTTGCATTGTCTCATAGACCAAGGAGAAGTGATGTTTTCCTAATTCTGTGTGTCCTGTTGCTGGCCCCCATATTTAACTGGGATCATTAGCTGTGCTTTCAGTCTTTGGATGGCAGAGCCTTGCTCCTGCTACACCTCCTTCCTATAATAAATCACCAGCCGTAACATCTCTGAAATCTCATGGCATCACCAGTTCTCAGTTTATTTGTCCATGACCGTAGTGTGTGTTTCCCCTTTTCTTCGTCACTGAAAAATAAATTCATTTGTAAGTCGAAACAAGCCAGGTCCAGATGTTGGCAGCCCACCTCCGTGCCTGTTACTGATTGTAGTCATTCTTTCAGAAGTTCGCCCAGCAATCAGTCATCGTCCAGCGACCCCGGACCAGGCAGCAGCGGACCCTGGAGACCGCAAGTTGGATATGACGGGTACCACTCCTTTTACCCTTTTGTGGGCTCCTGGGGGGACATGTCTTCAGGGCACATTCAGAAGCACTTACTGTGCACAAGGCCACTGGGGACAGAGAGACTCAGGTAGCACTTTGTTAGGACCAGTGCTTCCAGACTGGGTAGCTCATCACTTCTGTGAAAGTGGACTCATTTGTCTATATTCTTGAATTTGCCTGTTTTCTTTTTTTTTTTTTTTTTTTTTAATAAGGGAGAGTCTTTTTGAACACATGAAAATTAAGAATTTGGAGACTCTGTGGGTGATGGCCCTTGGGAGTTTCCCTTCACTTACATTGCTGACAAGGAATAAATTCACAGCCTTTCTTGAAAGTGTTTTTCTCTCCAAAACACAGCCCAGAGTCTGAGGAGGCAGATTTAGCACGTGACACATTTCCTCTGCTTCCTGTGAGAGCAAGTGGAAGCTGGGGGCAGGGCTGTCCCTTATTCTGTGCACACGGCGCCCAGGGGCCCGAGGGCACCTGTGAACAGGACCCAGGATGGACGGACGCGTAACTCAAGGAAATAGCCGCACACTCTTGGGAAGAGGAGGGCTGCCCCAGGGATGCAGCTGTATTTTTGCAAGGAAATGCAGGCGTTGCCCCAGCAGCCGTGTTTCTATGCATTCTTGGAAGCCAGTGCTGCCTCTGCCGCTTGAAGGAGCTGGGTGCACTGCTGAGATGATGGACTGTCCAGGCAGCTGGGGGACCTGCACCAGATAAGAGATGCTTCTGTTCCTCCTCTCACATGTGCCCAGGAAAACCCTCTCCTGGGACCCTCTCTCCTGGTTTAGCCTGAGAAGCAGAGATTTATAGTCCGAGTTACATGCATTCCCTGCCTTACATGCTGGATGGGGTTCTTAAAAGTTGTATTTTTTTTTTTTTAATTTTTGAGGTGGTTAGATAGCATCACAGATTCAGTGGATGTGTGAATTTGAGCAAACTCTGCGAGACAGTAAAGGACAGGGGAGCCTGGTGTGCTGCAATCTATGGGGTCACAAAGAATTGGATATAGCTTAGAGACTGAAAGACAATAACAAAAATGTTGCACCTAAAGAAATCTTTCTTGTTTGAGGTGCTTTTTTAAAGTAGGTGGGGGAGGCTTTATGTCGATGGAAAAACCACATCTTGGCTTTTTCTGAAGATCAGGATTTAGAACTGGGATTCTGGAAGAAAGGGTCCCTTTATAACATGAATTAAGTTTTCTGCAGTTTCCTATGGAAGAGTAACTTGTTCTATTTGGGGATTTTCATAAAACAAAAGTCCAGCCAGATGTAGTCTAGCAGCAGATGGATCTGATTTTCTTTTCCCTTAAAAAATCTGCTATGAAGAAGCATCAGTACATGCATTCAGGAGAGACAGTGGCAGCAAAAGCGCGAGCTCGTGCTCAGGCCACGGAACCCCAACAGTCCTTTCAGCCCCTGGTGCTGGCCTCCTCCTCTATCTGTAAACGGTGTCATCCTGGTGCCTCTTTGGACCCAGGGGTGACAGGGGAGCCCCCAGGTCCAGATGCTCTAGCTGCTCTGTCAGGCAGGGCTGCAGCAGCAGAGAGCCTCTCACTAGGGATCCCTGGGATTGCCCCTTGGAGCCAGCATCCACGGGGGACGTTGGCAGGACAGCGTGCAGGCGAGCCTCAACTCTGTGCTCTCTCTCCAGGTGCCAGTCTCCCCTGCTGCTGGAGCACCAGGGCTCCAGCCCCTTGGAATGTGACGGGGCCAGGGAGCGGGAGGACACCGTGGAAGGGAGCAGACACGCCGGTAACACGGACCCCCGCCCCTCTCCTGCCCCTTCCTCCCACTTCACTGGTTCACTCGTCCATTCCCGTCTGGTCAGTGCCTTCCTGCCGTGTGCAGGGTGGCTGCTGGGCCCCCAGGGTCATCTGGGATGTGCTCATAGCTGGTGGTGCCTGGGAAACTGACCGTGAGCATCATGGGGTGGTTCTGTCTGCTCTGAGGGCCTCTCTGTGGGTAGGACCAGAAGGTCCTGCAACCACAGTCCTGATCACGGTCCCTGAACCATGTGTTTGGCCCCTGAGTTTCTCTGCTCTTTTGTTAACACTAAAAATTAGATCTTTAAGGCTTCTCTCTGTGTGTGTGACAGAAACCAAATGGCATGGCCCGCCTTCCAAAGTCCTGAGCTCCTATAAAGAAAGAGGCCTGCAGAAAGATGGAGGTTGCAAGGATTCTCCCAATAAGCTTTCTCACGTGAGTCTTGTCACCATGAACTAACGCTTCTGTTCATCTCAGCACTCGTGATTTATTAGCGTTGTTACCAGGGATTCTCAGTGGCATCACTTATCTCATAAGGGTCTTGGGTGAAGTTAAAAAAAAAAGGGAGTTCTCTTTTTTCTCTCCTTTGATAAAGAAATACAGAGAAAAGTCATCCAGTAAATTATTGGCAAAGCCAGGATTGTAACCTCAGCCTTTGATCCTTGGTAGTTTTAATCTGTTGACTGTTATCCA
Source organism: Madoqua kirkii (assembly GCA_006408675.1). NCBI lineage: Eukaryota > Metazoa > Chordata > Mammalia > Artiodactyla > Bovidae > Madoqua > Madoqua kirkii. Next base: position 21,264 of record SJYC01064714.1, read on the forward strand.
CATGTGGACAAAATACAGTCATTCCCGTCTGGTCAGTGCCTTCCTGCCGTGTGCAGGGTGGCTGCTGGGCCCCCAGGGTCATCTGGGATGTGCTCATAGCTGGTGGTGCCTGGGAAACTGACCGTGAGCATCATGGGGTGGTTCTGTCTGCTCTGAGGGCCTCTCTGTGGGTAGGACCAGAAGGTCCTGCAACCACAGTCCTGATCACGGTCCCTGAACCATGTGTTTGGCCCCTGAGTTTCTCTGCTCTTTTGTTAACACTAAAAATTAGATCTTTAAGGCTTCTCTCTGTGTGTGTGACAGAAACCAAATGGCATGGCCCGCCTTCCAAAGTCCTGAGCTCCTATAAAGAAAGAGGCCTGCAGAAAGATGGAGGTTGCAAGGATTCTCCCAATAAGCTTTCTCACGTGAGTCTTGTCACCATGAACTAACGCTTCTGTTCATCTCAGCACTCGTGATTTATTAGCGTTGTTACCAGGGATTCTCAGTGGCATCACTTATCTCATAAGGGTCTTGGGTGAAGTTAAAAAAAAAAGGGAGTTCTCTTTTTTCTCTCCTTTGATAAAGAAATACAGAGAAAAGTCATCCAGTAAATTATTGGCAAAGCCAGGATTGTAACCTCAGCCTTTGATCCTTGGTAGTTTTAATCTGTTGACTGTTATCCACATGTGGACAAAATACAGAAGCAGAACCTCTGCAGCAGGGTGTGCGGTGGGCGATGCTGTGCCTGGTGCTGGCCGCTCGGGGAGCAGCTGCAGACGCCACGCCGGGACACCGGCAGCAGCCAGCTGACAGGCTTCCCGTGGTCCCACAGCACCCATGTGGTTCTGTTTACTTTTTGCAGAAATGGAAAGGAGCCATGTGGGTGACTAGCTCAGTGAAATGAAACTACCAGTTAAATGTGCAAACACGAATTTTACTTGTTGCCAGATGAAGCCAGCCTTATAAAGTAGCTCATTTTTCAAAATTTGCAGACATCTTATCAGGTCCTGACCCGAGTTGTTCCTTTTCTTCTCCTCCTCCACGTGTCATTGGCCAGCCTCAGAGCTGTTACCTGCAAACATGTGGCCTGCGTCTCTCAGCTGTATCCTAACCTTGTCTCAAGCTGGCCTCGTGGAGCCGGCTGATGGCACCAGCACAGGGAGAGTGGGGGAGGGGAGGGGTGAACTTGAGAAGATGCACTTGTGATAACAAAGGGCATCAGGATTTGCTTGAGGATCTGATAGCGTGAAAGGAAAGAAGGAGGAAGAGAGGGATGGAAGGAAGAAAGGGAAGACGGAAAGAAGGAAGGGCCAAACCACTTGAAGATCACAGGTGGCTGGGTCTCATGACTGCACAGCCCTTGGCTGACCATTCAGGCTGAGAGGAGGGGTCGTGTCTGTACCAGAACATCATCAGATGGGATGTTTAGTCTGCTCTCTTGGTTTCATCTTCCAGGGACCTCAGTGCACCCCCAAGAGCACCCCATCTCATCACCCCCGGGTCTCCCCTGGCTGGGCCTCTGGGGGTGGGTGTGGCTCATGCTTAAACAATGCTTCTGCACACGTGAACTGGTTGGGTCTGCACAGTAATCCCTGTGCTCAGTACAATAAGCACAGAGAGGAACTGAGTGACTGGCCAAGGTCCCCCCACTGTGATTCAAACCCAGGTCTTCTACCCCACACCCAGGACTGGCCCTGTCCCTTGTAACAGGAGCATTCTCTGAAGAAAGGCTGCTTTCCTCCTCTTAATTCCCCATGTACTTCCCCAGCTTCTAGAACCTTCGGTAACTACTTCCGATTAGCGACTGTGGCAATACTTTTGTGCTCATGTACAGATAATTGAACAAAGACTTGAAAAGATACCCATTTAACTTAAGATGAATGATGGGAGGAATTATGACTCAGGGACTTTTGCATGAAACCAGGATGTTTTTGAAAAGTAAATTCTTGCCTTGCTTCCTGCTGACAAGCGAGTAGAAAGAGTTCAGGTGAAATCATCAGGTCTGTAGCTTCGTGAGTCTGGGGAGAATAATTGCCTTCGTGTAGAAGCAAAGTGTGGGGTTTGTCTGAAGCCTCCCCGTTTCTCTCTTCTCAAGATCGGAGATAAAAGCTGCTCCAGCCACTCCAGCAGCAACACGCTCTCCAGCAACACCTCCAGCAACAGCGACGACAAGCACTTTGGGTCTGGGGACCTCATGGATCCCGAGTTGCTGGGGCTGACGTACATCAAGGGGGCCTCCACAGACAGTGGCATTGACACAGCCCCATGCATGCCCGCTGCAGTCCTGGGCCCCGTGCACCTGGCGGGCAGCCGGTCCCTGGTCCACGGGCGGGCAGAGCACTGGGCCGACTCCGACATCCCGGGGCCCGACGACGAGCAGGCCAAGATGTACGCGGTCCATGGCTATGCGCCTGGCATCTCCACCAGTGGGGCGGCCGATGGCAGCCTGGGCGACCTCAGCGAGATTTCGTCCCACTCCAGGTAAGGACCTCCCACACTGTGACCGGGCACCCTGGGCGCCGTCATCTGCTGCTGGGGTGGAGGCAGAGGCCTGAAATAGGACCAGAAGGTGCCTGAGATCATTGTCACCTGTGGGCCAAACTGCCTGACTTCAGATGGCAGGCTTATGTCCTGAGTCTCATTTGAAAGGTGCATGTGAGCAAGTTTGTGATTACATCTTCCTTTCTATTTACATTGGAGAGAAATGAAACAGATGCTCACGGCAGTCATCAGGCCACTCATGTTCTTGTCATTTCAGTTTGTTGTTCCTGGGACTTCCTGGTGGTTCAGTGGTTAAGACTCCATGCTCTCACTGCAGCAGGCGTGGGTTCAACCCCTGGTTGGAAAACTAAGATCTCGTGTGCCCCCCGCCAAAGTGAAAAGTTCAGTTTGTTGTCCCAGATTTTCAGGAGGTGTGGTAACAGCTGGACGGTACTCAGATGACGATGGACAGTAATGAGGGGTGGTCTCTGTGTTGTGCGCCTGAAAGCCTGTGCCGCATTCTCCTGTCCATGGGCTCCCTTACACAGCTGTGTGCTGGAAATGTGTTCAGATTGATGATCCACTCTTTTTCAATATAATGACTAGGTACATTTAAAGGAATTACGTTCTAACTGTAGATGTTTAATACATTTTATGCTACTACTTCTACTAAGTCGCTTCAATCGTGTCTAACTCTGTGACCCCATAGATGGCAGCCCGCCAGGCTCCCCCGTCCCTGAGGTTCTCCAGGCAAGAACACTGGAGTGGGTTGCCATTTCCTTCTCCAGTGCATGAAAGTGAAAAGTGAAAATGAAGTCGCTCAGTCATGTCCGACTCTTAGCGACCCCATTTACTGCAGCCCATCAGGCTCCTCTATCCATGGGATTTTCCAGGCAAGAGTACTAGAGTCGGTTGCCATTGCCTTAGTTTTCAGAAGTGTACAGTGACTTTAAAACGCATCACTGGTGATTCCTCCTTTCAAAGACTAAGCAAAGAACTGCATTGATACAGGTTTGGCCGTGGCTAGAATTTCCTGCACACCAGTGACCCCTCTCATTTTCCTTCTTGTCTGCAAAGCCTTTCCTCCTTCAGCTCTGAGTCATCGTCTAACTTTCCCCCAGAACTCTTCCAGCTGCTGGAGGGTAGCCAGATGAACAGTGACAGGACTGTCCCTCCAGGCAGCCAGGGCCGTGGCCAGTGACGATGCTCAAGGCTGGCACTGGGCTCAACACGCGGGCCTCTGTGCTCCTGCCTCTGTGCTCCTTGGCCCTGCCCTTCACTCCACCTGCTCCTCATCCTCACGTGGTCTCTGCTGAGCCTGGAGGGATGAACCGATGGACCATAGTGAGACTCGCTGTGACCTCACACAGACATGTGAATTGCATCGGCCGTCCTCTCAGTTGAGGCAGAGACCTCATCAGTGGTTCCTTGATTTTCATGACTGATACTATGGGATATGTCTCATCTTGTTGAAAAAAGTTTTAGACTTCTTAGTCCTGGAAATTAACATAAGTTAATTTTTTTACATAAATTGAAAGCACGAAGATGCCTGTACACACACACATGCTCGCTGCTGCCTTCCTGCTTTTCTTTTCCTGTCACTAACATCATCATCTGTGTCTTAGTCACACAAATGATCATTTTGTAACCTTCTAATGTTTGTTCAAAGCGTAGCAGATTTGTAAAGCGCTGGTTTTCTGATAACCTTGCTAGACAAGTGTAAATGGCACCACAAACAGAATTTTGCATTACTGTTGAGGAAAATTTCTGCTTTCAGAGCACCTTCATTTATGAGTAGAGTTGGGATATCAATAGGGGTTTGAAGTAGGTTTTCTGGAGTACCTTAAGCATCCACTGATGTGATGGGTCAGATGAGTAGAAAGCACTGGGAGGTGCTAGATTGCATCTCTGGTTGATGTTTCTCCTCCCCCGCCCTGCTTTACACTGACCATGTGCACAGTGGTTGTAGAAGGGCCGTGGGCCGAGTGAGGGTCTTCTTTGCCACCCAAAGCCTTTTTCTTGCCATTCTTAGTCGACAGTGACTTTAAAGCCACATTTCAACTTCAGTTGCAGGCTTTTGTTCATGTGGAATTTGTCAATAAATTGAATCTTTTGAGTACTTCCTCCTCCTGTCTGTCCCCTGCAGAAGGGCTAGAGAAAGTAATAATTTAAATATCCTAATTGTTTAGTTTTAAATTTTTTAAATGATTTTTATTTCTAAAATGTTTTTAAGTATTTTAAAGTGCTATCTATATTAGTATTTCATATTTAAAGTAAGATTTGAAATGTTGGTGTGTCAAGGCAAAAGGGAACTTGGCTCATCAGCGCATAACGGACCTAGCTACCGCAGCGGTGCTGAGACTTGGCAGACCCAGCAGTGCTGGGGCCCAGCCTGGGGCACCCATTCTCCGTGATGATGAGTGGCGTCAGCTGTACACTGTCCTCATCTGCTCGTGTGGTCAGCTCGGAGCTGAGGCCCACTGCCCAGGGTCTCAGTTGTGACCAGGAGTGGTCCAGGGGGTGAAAGAGGAGAGGCGGCTCTCAGGGGCTGGCATCGGCACTGAGCGTCCTGGCTACTCGCCCCTGCCCTGCACGCTCTATCTCACCTTGTCTCAGCTGCTTCTCAGCACTTCCCGCCCTGGGTGATGTCGACCAAATAAGGGAACTCTCTACTTTCAGCTTGTGACAGCCCTTTTGTTGTTCGGGGAGCCTCGTTCACCTCTGGAGGCCAGAAACCGCTGATGGCTGTGACGTTTCTTGCCCACCGACGTGGCAGCAGATCTTTTCATTCCACAGTGAGGAGGTCTGTGCTGACAGCTTATCCTGTCCCATCCACATCGCCCCCTACCCCGGCTGCGATCTTCCCTTCAGTAAAAAGCCTGGACCTGTCTCCTTCACTTGTACCTGCAGCACTTAGCACAGGCTCTTAAACGTGGTAGGCATTGCAGTGTTTGTTGAATGCAGGAAGGAAGTCTAAGAAGACTGTTGGTAAGCATTTGTTGATTGAGTTGGTAAACCAGTGCCTCGATAGCCTAGGGAAATCGGAGGTGCAGAGGTTAATTGTTCCCAGTGTCCGGAGCCCAGACCTGTATGTGAAACACCCTTCATGCTTTGATTCTGGGTTTTCGTCACCAATGACTACGACCATCCCCACCAGCCCCGCCACACACACACACACTCTGAACAGCTATCCAGGAAGAAAGCAGGTGTGAGTTGAGTATGTGGTATTTTTCTGGGATTGTACTGAGAACAGGGAAGAGGTTTACAGCTCATAAAGACAAGCCACACTGGTGTGAGGGGGAAACGGGTGCAGGGGTGGATGTGCAGGATAATCACCACCCATTAAGCAGCTCCAGCACATCCCCAGCCTGTTCTCTCCTGCTTCTAATTCAGCAAGCCCGTTTGGGTTGGTTTGTTTTTTTTCCTGCAAGGGCAGGGCACTTAGATAAGAGCTCAGAATACAAAGCTGTATTCATCTGAGCCTAACCAAGCTTTTGCAAAGTGAAATAAATCAACTGCCAAAAAAACAAGACAAACCCATGTTCTATATTCTCCTGTAAATGGCTCATGTGATTATCTGTTGCTTACCCTTATTCATGTCATCACACTCTTAGTACAAAGGATGGGAAGTTGGCAATAAAACTCTAAAATAATAACTTGAATCTAGAAGGAAAAGATTCCCCCAAATTTTATTGCTAACAGTCTAGGATGTTTACCAGCTTCAAAGAAAAAAATGCTACTGCTGCTAAACACAGGTTTTTGCCATATTGCTTGTCAAATGGATTCAATACATTTGTTCTTAGAGTTTAACTTTAAAATTTCTTACTGTTGGGGTAAAAGACATTTTTAATCAAGCCTAAGTGAGGAAAATCTATTTTATAAACAAATGGGAAAACACATCAGGCTTGGACCATACTATTGTTATTCACAACACATTCTCCAAAAACGTTCCATTTGGTGATTTCAGAACATAAATGTGAGTGTTCCATGCATCATATTAATTATATTAGACTAGGGATGCCCTGGGCTTCCCAGGTGGAACTAGCGGTAAAGAACACACCTGCCAGTACAGGAGACACAGGAGGCCCGGGTTCAGTCCCTGCGTCTGGAAGATCCCTTGAAGGAGGGCATGGAAATTCACTCTCATATTCTTGCCTGGAGGATCCCCATGGACAAAGGAGCCTGAAGGTCTACAGTCCATAGGGTCACCAAGAGTTGGAGATGACTGAAGCGACTTAGCACGCATGCATGCATGGATACCCTAGACTTTAAAATATCTCAGGGATAATCAAAGGCTTTGAAATGCATGATAGCTAAAGGCAATGCACAGTCCTGCCCTGGGTTCTGAATGGGGAAACTGAAGCCATAAGCATTGTTGGACAGCTGAGAAATGAGACTATAGAGTGGATATTAGGTAATAATATTGCATTAATGCCTGATTTGTGATGATCACATTGGTCCTCTGGGAGAGTGCCTTTATTATTAGGAAGTATATATGAAAATATAAAAGTATGATGTCATAAAGTTTGCAGCTACTTCTAGATGGTTCAGAGAAAAATGATGCAGCTGTAGCCAGAGAGTAGCAACTGTTACATCTCGATGATGGGATGTCTCCTGTCTTTATACTGTTTCTGTAGATGTAGATCTGGAGTTTTTCAAAATAAGAAACTTAGGAGAAAGATATATAGGCCTTCAGCGCCCATTGCCAACAGAAGGAGTTTTCCTCTTGAGGGATTTCTTACTGGTGTGCACCCAGAAAGTGGAGAGAGTTCATTGTAATAGCACCACCTCTCACTTTCTATTTATTTCCTTGCCTGTTGCTTAGATTACCTTGGGTCAGGGGACAGCAGTACAACATCTTTCCCAGGGCATGGACCTGGACCCCAAATTGAGGGAGTCTCCACCTTACTAGGGGCTTCCCTTGTAGCTCAGATGGTAAAGAATCTGCCTGCAATGCAGGAGACCTGGGTTCGATTCCTGGGTCTGGAAGATCCCCTGGAGGAGGCAGTGGCAACCCACTCCAGTATTCTTGCCTGGAGAATCCCATGGACAGAGGAGCCTGGCGGACTGTAATCCATGGGATCACAAAGAGCTGGACACGACTGAGCGACTACACCACCACCGCCACTGCCACCATCCTGCTAAGGGACACCAGAATTATCACCAGGAGCCAAGTGATTCAGAAAAGCAAATAGATGCAGTGTTTTATTTGTTTTGTTTTGTGTGATAATTTTTCAAATGCCACCATGTCTCCAACATACAAAGACCCAAAGATGGGTTATTTTATTGTGTTTTGTTTTACCTTCAGAGTCTTTATAAAAAGTCCATTTCAAGCTCATTTTTAGTATTAGACTTTTTTTTTTTTTTAGCTTCTGCCATTGAATGATGCTGGCTTTGTATACAGATTTGATTTCAGAATAAGATTTTATTTTACCTAGGGGCTTATCATGTGAGGAACCCTGTGGTAAATTCTCCCAATGGCAAGAACTTGTGAATAATTCTTTGATGCATCACTCTAAAAAGCAAATCAATGGCATTTACTTCACTAATATTAATTCAAAAAAATCTTTGGAGCAATTCTCTGAGGTGGAAAGGATGTATCAGGTTTTTTGTTTGTTTTGCTTTGCTTTTAAAGTTTTTATTGTTTTGATGTGGACCATTTAAAAAGTTTTTATTGAATTTGTTACAGTATTGCTTCTATCTTTTGTTTTCTTGGCCCCAAGATATGAGAGATCATAGCACCCCAACCAGGAATCAACGCACACCCCCTACATTGGAAGGTGAAGTCTTAACCACTGGACAGCCTTTGTATGCGTTTTACAGATCAGAAAGCTGAGCTTAGTACACGTGTCCAGGGTCTCCCCTGGACTAAGCAGTGATGGCCGTCTGGCTCCAGAACCCTTGAGGCACACCTGTGTATCAGGGTTTCTGAAAGCAGTGCTCACCTGCCTTCCTAAACCCTGATGTTAGAACTGTAACTGAAACATTTACGACTTTATAAAATAATTCCTGATCTCTATTCTTACTTATTTTTCTAAAACATCAGAATTTTGATTTTCCTGAATTTAAAAAAAAAGATCTTTAGCTTTTTCTATTTCTAGGGATGGTCATATAGCCCATGGGAGTCATTAGTCCTTCTGGCTTCAGCTGACCTTTCAGTTGTTTTTAGGGATTTTGTCTTTTGAATATTATTTCACATCACACAGTAATACAGCAAGCATCCATATACCCACATTGGATTGAGGAATCGACTCTGCTGTGTCAGGATCCCCAAGTGTTGTCCAGGAGTCACAAGCCCTTCTCTTCCTTCTCAAGGTGGCCCCTGCCCTGGCTTTGGTGATGACCCCCCGCCTCGCTTTTCTCTGCATTTCGCTGTGGATCGGTACATTGCCGAACAACATATCCTTCAGTGTCACCTGTTATGAACTCACTTTAAAAATGGGGCCATGCTTGATGCCTTCTGTGTGACCTGCTCCTTTTTCCACTTTGTTTGGGAGGTTCACCCCAGTTGTCCACAGCCTCCGCCCATCCTTCCTGGTGTTTTCCTGGAGTGTTTCTTTTCCTCGCCATGTCTGCTAATTGACCCTCCGTTCACGGCAGATGCCTCCATGGGGAGCTTCTGTCAGCACTTCTGTTGCCTGTTTCCAGCTGCACCCGTGCAGAGGTGTGGCTCGGTGTGCGCTTAGGAGTAGAATCGCTGGCTATGCAGCTGCGCACCTTTACAGGTAACGCCTAGACTGCTTCCCAAACTGTCTGCACACTGTCACTCCCACCGGCAGTGGGAGGAGCCACTGCCCCACATCCTGGTGAACGCTGGGCGCTCATCATCAGACTGTCCCATTTTTGCCAATCTGGAGAACGTGCCTGATACTCTGCTATGGTTTGCACGGCCGTTTCCCTGGGTTGAGCCCCTTCTCTCATGTTTATTTACCATTTGAGTTTCTTTTCTTTGGAGGCATCGGTGTGTGCCCATTTTTCTATTAGATTTCTCCTAATTGTGCTTTGAACATCCTTCTGGCCGCAGGCGTATAGCTTTGCACGTGAACATCCTCAGCCCGTGGAAAGAAAGACCCAGCAGAGAGACAGCCCAGTTTTGCTCACAGAGGACAGGAGTCAAGCATGGTGGTTCCAAGGTTGGTATCATGCCCACACTGCTGAGATCTGATCGTATCACAGCTTCTGTCTATTTGTTTCCCCAGTGGCTCACACCATTCAGGAAGCCCCTCGGCTCACTGTTCGAAAAGTAGCGGGTCTCTGGATACGTCCAAAGTCTACATCGTGTCTCACAGCAGCGGTCAACAGGCCCCAGGGTCCCTGTCCAAGCCCTACCACAGGCAGGGGGCAGTAAGCAAATACATCATCGGCTGGAAGAAATCGGAAGACAGCCCACCCCCTGAGGAGCCCGAAGTGGCTGAGTGTCAGGGGTAAGGTGGCATCTGGTGGCAACCTTGGGTGTCTGGGGCGTGGACTAAGCTAATGTATTTTTTCCCCAGTAGAAACAAATCTTTTCAAACAGAATAATTGAGAAATATCTTTGTAAAATTCTTTAAATGTTGGCATTTCTGTTTGCCTTGAAAAGTCCTCTCTTTCCTTGATATTCTCATGTAACTTTAAAACAGATCTCTATTTCTCGTTTTTATATTCAGAAAGCTGCCTGCAATAGAAAAATCAGGGTTGTGTCTAGTGATGGTGTGCGTATGCTTGCTAAATCGCTTCAGTCGTGTCTGACTCTTCTGTGACCCCATGGACTGCAGTCTGCCAGGCTACTCTGTCCACTCGAGGCAAGAACACTGGAGTGGGTTGCCACACCCTTCTCCAGGGAGTCTTCCCAACCCAGGGACTGAGCTCAGGTCTCCTGCATTGCAGGCGGGTTCTTTACCGTTTGAGCCACCAGGGAAGCCCGTGGTGTGAGTGTAGACCCTGTAAATAACTAAGGGCAGCGGCAGTGTGAATGCCACAAAGCCTGTGTGTTTCCCAGACGTGTGTGTGATAGCACGAAAGAAAAAAAGCCCACCTAATTTTTTAAAAGTTAACTAATCGATTGATTGATTTGGCTGCATCAGGTCTTAGCTGAGCGCTCGGGATCTGCATTGAGGCACGTGGACTCTCTAGTTGCAGCATGCAGGCTCGATATTTGCCACCCTCAGGCTTAGTTGCCCTGAGGCATGTGGAATCTAGTTTCCTAGTTAGGGATAGAACCCACGTCCCCTGAATTGCAGGGTGCATTCTTAACCACTGGCCTTCCAGAAAAGTCTCTATTCCCCTGAATTTTAAAATGACTTTGATTTCCCTTTCAATTGTCACATTTGTAGGGGCAAGTAGGGAGGGATGTTTTGTATCTGTTGGAAAAAAGAAAAGATAAAAAATACTGATAACCAGTTCCATAACACATGTGAAAACTGCCATGTCTTTGAAGAGACAAAGCAATCACATTTTGAGAATGCAAATCAATGGCCTGGTCAGGGCCATTTATAGTAGCTGGTGATTTGCTTATTCTTTGACATGAAAAAGTGAACGTTGCTCAGTCACGTCCAACTCCTTGGGACCCCATGGACTATACAGTCCATGGAATTCTCCAGAATACTGGACTGGGTAGCCTTTTCCTTCTCCAGGGAATCTTTGAACTCAGGTCTCCCATGTTGCAGGCAGATTCTTTACCAGCTGAGCCACAAGGGAAGCCCAGGAACACTGGAGTGGGTAGCCTGTCCCTTCTCCAGTGGATCTTCCCAACCCAGGATCGAACCAGGGCCTGCTGCATTGCAAGTGGATTCTTTATCAACTGAGCTATCAAGGAAGCTCACATTTTTTAAGGACAGCCTTAAAAATTAACCTTCCCATGCACTGAATGATGACATCAGTCTTTTGCTGTGTTTGCTTATGTCATCAGTGTGAATCATACATGAGAGCTATAGCTGTCTTCAGAGAGCTGTTCTAGACCTTAAGTTTAGTCCATGAGCTAGGATCACTTTTTCCCTTAAGAAATGACCCCACTTTTTAAATATGTCTAGCATGGTATTGCCTTCTAAATTAAAATTACTTTTAATGCTAAACTTGAACATAGAGGACTTCTCTGATGGTCCAGAAGTTAAGATTCCATGCTACCAATGCAAGAAGCACAGGTTTGATCCCTGGTTGGAGAATTCCACATGCCATGCATCGAAACATAGATAAATAAATAAAAGATCATCATAGATCACTCATTTTTTAAAAAAATAATAGGAACTTACATGAACATTGGACATGCAGTCTTTTTTTTTTTTCCAGAAAAAAAACCCATCATGCCAGTAATTGCAAAGGAATTGTTTAGAAAGAAATTTTTTAGAGATAACCACATTTTATGAACACGTGTTCCTGGGGTCACATTGGTACTTCTGTCTGACAGTCTTCCAGTGCTTCACAGGGGTCCGTTCTGAGGCTCCTACATCCCACCAGTTATCTGTAGAAGTGCTTTGCACATCATTGAGAGGCTGTATCTTCCCTAAGGGTCTCCTTGAAGAGCCAGGAAAGGCTGAAGGAATCCACTTGGACATTTCTCCCTAGAGAGCCTCAGCATTGGTGCATTGTAACACTCGTTTAGCAGCACTGACTTCATAAAAGAGAGCCAGCATGGGGAGTATTGTGAGTAAGGGGTTCGTGTCTCTGGAGGGCAGAGGGATTATTTCCCCTCATCACACCAGCTGGGTGCTGGGACTCGAACCCAGGCGTCCCCCAGACTCTTCTCATGGGCCCTGCTCATCCTGTCAGATGTACCATCCATCTAACGCAGACATGGTAATGTCTCATGACTGTTTTCCTCCAGGACTTGCCAACTCTATTGAGATTTGTCAAAATAATGTGTTACCAAATCACTGAAAGATAGACTTTAAAAAAGATCAGCCAAGCGTCATGTGTGTCCCACTGAGAACTAGCAACTATTCGTGTCTCAGTGTACACAAAATATAAACCAGTTGAGCCCCACTGAATTTCCTCATGATGCAGAAATTGCCCATAAATTTATATTCTGAGGCTTCCCTGGTGGCTCAGTGGTAAAGAGACACCTGCCAGTGCAGGAGACACAGGAAACTCAGGTTCAATTCCTGGGTTGGCAAGATCTCCTCACTCCAGTATTTTTGCCTGGAGAACCCCACAGACAGAGGAGCCTGGAGGGCTACAGTCCATAGGGTCACAAAAGAGCTGGACGTGACTTAGCGACTAAATAACAAAGTCATATTATAGGTAGGCCCTTGTTGATTATTTTTGTTAACAGTATAATCTTATGTTTTAAAGTGCAGCAAACAAGAGCTGCTTACTGGCTCGTTATTAAGCAGCCATGAATGTGTACCTTGAGCCCAGTGCAGCTCATACCATCTGCAGACCCTCAGTGTCCCGAGAGTACCCTAGATACGTGGTAGTGGTCTCCACTGTGCTGGGTTTACCCACGTGGAGAGTTATACTAGGCATTAGAGATACAAAGCTAATTACATCTGATGTCCCATTTTCAAGAATACCCCATCTCAGGGAGGAGAGAAAGGGGAGCAGTTACTAACCGCAGTATTTTATAGGCAGTTCACAGATGTATTATTTCACTGCACCACCTCGGAAGCCAACTTACTGATACATCGTTTGCTAATTTTAATAAAGTCACCTAAGTTAGCAGAAAACGCTAGCGATTTTATTCAAAAACATAGGGAAACTGGGATAGTGCATTTATCAGCAACTCTAGGTATTACGTTTTCATTTAGCAGTTATTGGTAACACCTGGGTTTGGGTTTTTCTCCCCTATGTCTTTCCCAGAGTAAATAGGACCTGGAGCTCTTGCATGCCTCCACCCCAAATCTCAGGGCCCACAGCTGCACACATCTGAAGCCCTTTTCACAAAAACTCCAGGGTCAGTTTTCCCACATGGCTTTTGTGCAGAACCCCTACCCTCCTGGGTCTTGGGTTCTTTTTTAGCTCCGTCTTTATGCCTTGCCATCCTGCAAGCCACCCAGATCTTCAGTCACATTTAGAGATTTTTATAGTTTCTGCCCCAGTCGCTGTATTCGTGTCATAAGCATTGCTGGTGCTTCCAGCGCAAAAAGTTTGGGGCACCGCACCCAACTCGAGAACAAAGCAAGAGCTGTAGCAACTGGAGATAAATAGTTCTTAATGTTGAGCATGTCTGTGTGTTTTACATCCTGATTTTTAATAAAGTCACCTAAGTTAGCAGAAAACGCTAGCGATTTTATTCAAAAACATAGGGAAACTGGGATAGTGCATTTATCAGCAACTCTAGGTATTACGTTTTCATTTAGCAGTTATTGGTAACACCTGGGTTTGGGTTTTTCTCCCCTATGTCTTTCCCAGAGTAAATAGGACCTGGAGCTCTTGCATGCCTCCACCCCAAATCTCAGGGCCCACAGCTGCACACATCTGAAGCCCTTTTCACAAAAACTCCAGGGTCAGTTTTCCCACATGGCTTTTGTGCAGAACCCCTACCCTCCTGGGTCTTGGGTTCTTTTTTAGCTCCGTCTTTATGCCTTGCCATCCTGCAAGCCACCCAGATCTTCAGTCACATTTAGAGATTTTTATAGTTTCTGCCCCAGTCGCTGTATTCGTGTCATAAGCATTGCTGGTGCTTCCAGCGCCAAAAAGTTTGGGGCACCGCACCCAACTCGAGAACAAAGCAAGAGCTGTAGCAACTGGAGATAAATAGTTCTTAATGTTGAGCATGTCTGTGTGTTTTACATCCTGATTCAACATTAAGAACTATTTATCTCCAATTGCTACAGCTCTTGCTTAAGAAAGCTAAGTGTCGAAGAATTGATGCGTTTGAACTGTGGTGTTGGAGAAGACTCCTGAGAGTCCCTTGGACTGCAGGGAGATCCAACCAGTCATTCTGAAGGAGATCAACCCTGGGATTTCTTTGGAAGGAATGATGCTAAAGCTGAAACTCCAGTACTTTGGCCACCTCATGCGAAGAGTTGACTCATTGGAAAAGACTCTGATGCTGGGAGGGATTGGGGGCAGGAGGAGAAGGGGATGACAGAGGATGAGATGGCTAGATGGCATCACGGACTCAATGGACGTGAGTCTGAGTGAACTCCGGGAGATGGTGATGAACAGGGAGGCCTGGCGTGCTGCGATTCATGGGGTCGCAAAGAGTCAGACACGACTGAATGACTGAACTGAACTGAACTGAACTTCTCAGCAAGCCATTCCTCTGTGACGCAACAGCCTTGCTTTAGAAATGGGGTCACCTCTGTGGTGCAAGACGGTGGTGGCACAGGTCATCCTCTGTGGCCTGCCTTCTGGACCAGCATCGTATTTCCGGGTCACGTGGCCCGTCCATCTCTGCTGAGAGTCTAGCCCCCGGTTCTATACTCACCATGTCTTCAGAAATGTCCAGACCAAAGCTTTCAAAAACTAACTCCCCAGTTTTCTCCCTGGAAAAGGAGCAAAAACAGTAACTCAGCTAGATAGTCTTGTTGTCCATAAATACATTTCTGTACACTGATAAGGGAAGCAGCTTCTTTACTTATTCAAGCGGCTCTGTGAAACTGCTGATAATAAAAATGCTTGGCATGTGCCCAGATTGATTACTCTTCAGTGTCAAGTTCCCCAGGGTCCTGTGTGCTGTGTTGCTGGGTTGACGGTGGGGTGTGGTTGTCCAGCCACAAGAGAAAGGCTCTCTCAATTTCCTGAGAAGCACCAGGCTTTCTTCAAAGAACACAGGATAATCTCTGATGAATTATTGAAACTGTTTTCTGATACCGATTAGGAAAGGGAACACACAGCCTTGTTTGAAAAGTTGACTCTGTTTTCTCATTCAGGGCTTTGGGGATCTGATTTGTCTCTGAATTATTCAGGACCCTAACTCTGCTGTTGAGCTCATTTCACACATATGAGATGGCACGGGGATCCGGAGGAGATGTGGCTAAAGGGAACCGGCTCAATAATTAAGAGCTGTGTGTGTGTGTGTGTCAGTGTGGTGCTTGAAGGTGAAGACTGGATTTTAGTTCGTAGGGGTACAGGCACTTTACATATGCTGATGACTCGTCTCAATTTCCTCCCAGGCTGTACAGTGAGATGGACCTGCTGTCCTCAGCAGCTCAGCAGCAAGCAGTGGTGGGAGATGCCGTCTCAGAAACTCAACACGTGCTCTCGAAAGAAGACTTTCTGAAATTGATGCTTCCCGACAGCCCCTCGGTGGAGGAGGGTAGGAGGAAGGTCAGTGACTTTTGTGTAGCTTCGAAGTTACCAGAAACACTAAGGAAACACCTAAATAGACACCAGGACTCCCAGGGCCATTTTCACACTGTTATTCCACCAGGAAGCGGAGTAAGGCTGAGAGAGGTCAGGAAGGGAGACTTCTGGACGGATAGAGGGAGCTGCAAGCAGGCAGGCCTGCCCTCACCTCTTAGCTGAAGGACAGTTGGCCATGTGGCGTGTTTTGTTCACTTTTGTTTTTCCTTTTCACCATGTGATTTTGTACATCGGCTCTGTGATTTGCTTTTTTGCTTTTTAGCCATGTGATTTTGTACACGTGACTTCTTGGCCGAGTGTTGTCCTCTGCAAAAAAGGAGGCAATGATACGTGTACTGCAGAATTTACAGGCTTATAGCAGACATAAGAACCAGCCTCGCACGGGACCCATCCGTGATGGGTAGTCAGAAACAGGAGCTGTTGAAACTCACAATGCCTGACTTTTTTGCTCCAGAACTGTACCAAGGTTCTCTAAGCCATCCTGCTGTGTTGCCATCCTGTCCCACAAATGGGCAGGAGTTAGGTACTCTGCTGCCTGTTGCTGCCATCAGAGAACTTGCTGTCCTTATTCGTTTTAGCGTTATTATTAATTGTTACAGTCTCTCAAGCCACTTTGTTAATGTGTAGAAAGTATGAAAAAGAACTCACAGGTAATCTAGCCCAATCTCCTCTTTTGGCAAGTAACTGAGGCCCCGAATGGTGACATGTGACCTGCCCATAAGTGTTTGGCGGCAGTCAGCAATGGAGCGCAGCCTTCTCCCTGCTAATTCAGCACTCTCTTGTCCAAATGAAAAAAGTTGGGCATTGCCGTCTTGACTGTGATCAGGATAAACAGCAAGTCTTTGTGCTCCCCTATCTTCTCTATAATAAAACAATGCTGCAATTAACCTAATTGTATTCTGAGAGTAACAGTCTAATGAGATGCTACCTCAAAGCTGCTTTAATCTAATGGGTCTGTAATCAAGTTCTGAAGAGCCTGCTGGTCGTTTGTGAAGAGGGAATCCCAGCAGAATTCAACAGAATGAGTCTTTTTTTTCTTTTTTTTTTAAACTTGTATCCAGTCATGTATATGGTTCTGTATGAGCTTGGGTGCAGGCTGTTGTACCAAAAATGCAAATACCTTTTCTTTTAATAGGAATGAACTTCTCCTTGACATTTCTTTTTCTTCTAAGACAAACTGCCTCTTTTCCTGGTGTAAACTTTGTAGTTCATACACACTCTGGTTCCCATTCATCAGTTGGACAGCGTCGACAGAATGGAAGGAACACATACAATAGAAATATTTTTAGCCTTGTGGCTGCATTGGCAAATGTAAATAGCTGTTTCTATATTTGCTTGATGCAAACTTTCTGGCTTTTGCTATTATTGATGCAAAAGGAATAAAGAGTGTGGTTCAGGATGTAGGAGTTAGAAACTCAGATTTGATTAAATTTTTCTTGAGTTTTTGACTGCTTGCTTCGCTAGTATGAATTTTCCTTACTCCATCTATGATTTAACAATACTTTTAATGGTTTCTTTAAATCTGATTATGATTGATTCCTATAACTCAATTTTCAGTAACCGTAATAAACTTTTATGAGTGTTACGTTAAAGTGCATAGACAATAAGATTTTCCTGAACTGATACTGTCTTTCTTGAACCTGTTTGTTCAACTTAGAAAGCTGCTCTGCTCAAAAAATTGGTATTATTATCTAGATTGGATTGAACCTCACATGCAGGTGATTGGTACAGAAATCACCTAATATTAAAATGCAGTCATTTCTAATTAAAATCAAGCCAGCAGTCATTGTGGTTTCAAATAATTATTACCTGGAATGGCAACCTTCTGTATTTCCGGAAGCTGCCGTGGCTGTATGGTTATGGAGCTGCCATTTAACATTTCAGAATTAATAAAGCTGTGCATGTCTCTAATTCCTGGTAATATTTCACAGGACGTCAGAGGAGGAAAACATCCAAATCCAATAACTGCAGGAAGCCTTTGTGTGTTTGCCTCTGTGACCCGAGTGTCTGGTGTAACATCGCTGAGTCACAGCCCTGCGCCTTCCTGGGAATGGCCCAGAGATGCCCACAGGGCAGGTTCAGGACCCACCCGAGTTAGATGAGCACCACGCTTCCAGCTTTCTGACATCTGTTTTCTCTCCCCCGTGTGAACCCCTAGTTCTCGTTCTATGGGAACCTGTCTCCACGGCGCTCACTGTACCGCACCTCTCAGATGAAAGCATCTGCAGCCACCGCAGGGGCTCTTCCTTTGGCAGCTCCCGCAGTTCCATCCTTGACCAGGCGCTGCCCAACGATATCCTGTTCAGCACCACCCCTCCCTACCACAGCACCCTGCCACCCCGGACCCAGCCTGTGCCCAGTGTGGGGAGCCTACGCAGTGAGTGCCTGGGGCAGACCGCGCCGGCCTCATGGGCTCTCTGGGGTGGGTCTCTTACAGAAGCTGGGGGACTTGCTTATTCTTTAATCTATATATATATCATTTGGTTGGGTGATTTGGGGGTTTTTTTTTTAGTAATTTTTAAAGGTGAGAAGACCCTGATGCTGGGAAAGATTGAGGGCAGGAGGAGAATGGGAGGACAGAGGATGAGATGGTTGGATGGTATCACCGACTCAATGGACATGGGTCTGGGGTGGACTCCAGGAGTTGGTGATGGACAGGGAAGCCTGGCGTGCTGCAGTAAGAGTTGGGAACAACTGAGCGACTAAACTGAACTGAACTGAAAGGTGATAAAGCCCCAAAGTGGACATTTTCCAAAAGTTAAGTACTACTACCAATTTTGCAGAAAATTGAAAATCCCGCATTAAACATTTTTATTGAGGAACAAAACTAATCTCTCTACTATAACTGGGCTATTATATCTATAAAGAAAAACTGTCTAAAATTCAATTTTATAAAGAGAAAATGGTGGCACGGGGCATATTTCCTGGTGGTCAGCATGCAGGGATGAAGGTTGATTTCCTAACCTTCTGTGTCTGCTGCTTCCTAATCTTTAAGACCTGCTGATGGTGATGGTGAAGGTGGCAGCTGGGCAGCAGGATATGTGGGCCCAAGCCCATCACTTAGATTCTCTGTATCCAGTTGATTCTTAATATACTATTAGCCACAGGTTGACTAGCTACTTTCTAAATGATTTTCCTTCAGATCCTAAAGTCTTTCCTTTTTATGTAGTGTAATGGCACCCCACTCCAGTACTCTTGCCTGGAAAATCCCATGGACAGAGGAGCCTGGTGGGCTGCAGTCCATGGGGTCGCTAAGAGTCGGACACGACTGAGCAACTTCCTTTCACTTTTCACTCTCATGCATTGGAGAAGGAAATGGCAACCCACTCCAGTGTTTTTGCCTGGAGAATCCCAGGGACGGGGGAGCCTGATGGGCTGCCGTCTATGAGGCTGCACAGAGTCGGACACGACTGAAGCAGCTTAGCAGCAGCAGCAGCAGCAGCAGTTCCTTATTAACATGTCAATGTTGAAGGGTGATTTTTTTTTAACATTAGTTAGCTTTATTTTCTTTGTCCATAGTTAATTTCTGTTGTATAAAAAGAATAAGCATCTAATCAAATATATCTGTTGTCAGGGTTTTTTTGTTGTTTTTTGAATTTCATCATTGAAAGCATTATCTTTAGAATCCTTTAGAACCAATTTGAACCTCATAATACACATGTAAATCCCAGGCTAAATGACATAAAAGCTCTAGTAATCTTTCTAATGTTTAACATAATTAGGAATAAACCTGGTCTCATAAAATTCTTAATTTATTTCTTTAAGTAACATAATATCCTGCTTGTTATGAAAAGTCCTTTTGCCCAAACTAGAGAAACCTTTATACTCTTTCTTGATAAAGATATGAAGGTCAGACAGACATTTTCTAATACCCTAATGTTTCTGCAAATGTGTGTCCTTTTTTGTAAACAGATGCCTTTAATGACCTCTTAAAAGCTTTCCTGAAACCAGTAAAACTATTTTCTTGCACATATTATATCTTTCACTTAAAATGCTTGAGGTGTGATGGTGGAATCTATGGGATAATGTTAATATAGTTCTCACATTCTTACATTCATTTGCTTCCTCGTGGAGAAAGCACAATTGGTCCTTAAACATCACAGATTTGAACTGCAGGAGTCCACTTACACACAGATTTTTTCCAGTGTAAATATCACAGTCGTGTATGATCTACAGTTGGTTGAATCAGGGGATGTGGCACCTCAGATGTAGGGGCCAGCTATACAGTTACACACAGATTTTCTATTGCATGGGAAGTCCACACACCTAACCACCGCATTGCTCAAGGGTCAACTGTATATCCTCTTTTTTTGTTTACCTTTTTTTCTTAATAAACATTACTTACTTAGAGCCATCTTAGAGTCACAGCAAAAGTGAGCAGAAGGCACATAGATTCCCACGAACATAGCCCCTATCCGCCACAGGCACAGTCTCCTCATCAACACCGCTCATCATGGGGTACATTACAGAACATCGACACATCTTCATTACCCAAAGCGCATAGCTTTCGTTAGAGTTCACTCTTGTCACTCATCCTATGAATTTGAACAAATGCATGATGACACATATCTACCATTGTAGTATTATACAGGATGTTTTCATCTCCCTAAAATTCCTTTGTGCTCGCCCTGTTCATCCCTGTCTCCTGACTCCTGGTAATCACTGGTCTCCATAGCTGTATCCTTCCCAGATTGTCGTATAGTTGGGATCATGCAGGAGACAGCCTTTCCAGATTGGTTTCCTTAGTATCTCACTTAGTAAAATGCATCCAGTGATCCTCTGTGGCTTTCCACGGCCTGATAGCTCACTTCCTTTTAGTGCTGACTCCGTCCATAGCAGCCTGAATGTGCCCGATTTCATCTGATCTCGGAAGCTAAGCAGGGTCAGGCCCAGTTAGTCCTTGGATAGGAGACCGCCTGGGAATACTGGGTGCTGTAGGCTTTGGGGCTTCCCTGGTGGCTCAGACGTTAAAGTGTCTGCCTGCAATGAGGGAGACCCGGGTTTGATTCCTGGGTCGGGAAGATCCCCTGGAGAAGGAAATGGCAATCCACTCCAGCACTCTTGCCTGGAAAATCCCATGGACGGAGGAGCCTGATAGGCTACAGTCCATGGGGTTGCACAGAGTCGGACACAGCTGAGTGACTTCACTATTCATTGTTCTATTATCTAGATATGCCAATTTATTTCTCCCCTTACCCACTAAAGAACTGCATTCTTTTTTCACTATGTTCAAAGGCACAGTTGAAAACAGGCAGGAGAGACTGCTCGCTATCCAAGTTTAAAACCGCCTGACTTGAATTCATTGCCTGCTCCTCTAGGAAAAGCAGTAAGAATGGCCCTTGCTATTTTCTCCTCTCAAGTGAAATCTTATCTAGCCATGTTGTTGCTGTTTTTTTAGTCGCTAAGTTGAGTTCAACTCTTTGTGACCCCATGGACGAAAGCCCACCAGGCACCTCTGTCCATGGGATTTCCCAGGCAAGAATACTGGAGTATGCCATTTCCTTCTCCAGGGCATCTTCCAGGTCCAGAGATCTAACCCATGTCTCCTGCACTGGCAGGCAGCTTCTTTACCACTCAACCATCAGGGCAGGTGATTCCTCCAATTTCTAAACTTAACAACCTACTCAGAAAAAAATTCTGTCAGTTTGATGGATAGAATGACAAAATGTCAGTAAGGTAGCTGGGAGTAATTTGAATTAGTATATCGTCCCCCCAAAACTTGTGACTCTCCTCCCTTCCCACCAAGAGATTCAGCTCTAAGGACTTGGTCGTCTTTGGGAAGATGCTCACCCCTGGGACCCCTGACTCCCACTGGTTAGCGCAGTGTGGGATGACCTGTGTGGTCATCTGTGTTGTGTCTACTCAAGGCAGATGTCCATCATTTTTTGCCTTCTGTGATTTCTAATCACTCAGCCAAGCCCCGGTAAGCAGATCTCTCTCTGAGAGTAGTTCCAACAGGCTGACCCTGGAACATGCTAGAGAGTAGATACATGAAACCTTGTGCCCAGCAGATGTCTTGAGCGGGAAATGAGGACTACTTGGAGTTGCATAGGTGTTTCTCTTAGTTTCAGAGACTTAGCTTCGTGTCTGGACTGGAAGTTAGATTAGTGCTGCCAGAGCGGGTAGCACCAGATATTTAAATAGCAACAGAGCTGGAGCTAAAATATGCAGAAGGTACGTGTATTCTCCTGAAGTTTCACCATCATTACTCCTGCAAGCATCTGACCTTCTGCTCATAGAGACTCGTTTGGATCTGGTTCCTAATTTGGACCAAGGACAGTGTGAGGAAGGGTTGGCAAGCCTATCTTTTCACAGTGAATCTCGTGAGACCTCATCGCTACCCCTTTTCTCCATGTAATTACCAGTCACAAGCTTCTCCTTCTGATAGCTTTAGCTTCTCCATGTCTCAAAATTGGGCCTGTCTCAGAATCTTTTTTCCCCTGAGACCAGGATCTTAATCCAGCCTTGGGAGACAGATGACACTTAACAGGCACATTTTAGGTGTGATTTATGTCACAATTCATATATATTTCCTAGGTGGGGGAGGACCCTGAATGTGCTATATCTTTCTGTCTTCAACTTGGAGGTACAAAAGAATGAGTTGCTCAAACAATTGCAAAAAATCTGAGATGTTTCTGCATTACATTTAAGGCCTTTGTTTCCATCACTGGTTTCAGAATAAAATTCCTTTAGTGGGCCAGGTAGAAAAAAAAAAAAAGTGGGACATTTTGACACACAGTTCACAGGTCCCAAAGCCA
>SJYC01064715.1:0-24029 GCA_006408675.1 Madoqua kirkii
TGGGGCAGACCGCGCCGGCCTCATGGGCTCTCTGGGGTGGGTCTCTTACAGAAGCTGGGGGACTTGCTTATTCTTTAATCTATATATATATCATTTGGTTGGGTGATTTGGGGGTTTTTTTTTTAGTAATTTTTAAAGGTGAGAAGACCCTGATGCTGGGAAAGATTGAGGGCAGGAGGAGAATGGGAGGACAGAGGATGAGATGGTTGGATGGTATCACCGACTCAATGGACATGGGTCTGGGGTGGACTCCAGGAGTTGGTGATGGACAGGGAAGCCTGGCGTGCTGCAGTAAGAGTTGGGAACAACTGAGCGACTAAACTGAACTGAACTGAAAGGTGATAAAGCCCCAAAGTGGACATTTTCCAAAAGTTAAGTACTACTACCAATTTTGCAGAAAATTGAAAATCCCGCATTAAACATTTTTATTGAGGAACAAAACTAATCTCTCTACTATAACTGGGCTATTATATCTATAAAGAAAAACTGTCTAAAATTCAATTTTATAAAGAGAAAATGGTGGCACGGGGCATATTTCCTGGTGGTCAGCATGCAGGGATGAAGGTTGATTTCCTAACCTTCTGTGTCTGCTGCTTCCTAATCTTTAAGACCTGCTGATGGTGATGGTGAAGGTGGCAGCTGGGCAGCAGGATATGTGGGCCCAAGCCCATCACTTAGATTCTCTGTATCCAGTTGATTCTTAATATACTATTAGCCACAGGTTGACTAGCTACTTTCTAAATGATTTTCCTTCAGATCCTAAAGTCTTTCCTTTTTATGTAGTGTAATGGCACCCCACTCCAGTACTCTTGCCTGGAAAATCCCATGGACAGAGGAGCCTGGTGGGCTGCAGTCCATGGGGTCGCTAAGAGTCGGACACGACTGAGCAACTTCCTTTCACTTTTCACTCTCATGCATTGGAGAAGGAAATGGCAACCCACTCCAGTGTTTTTGCCTGGAGAATCCCAGGGACGGGGGAGCCTGATGGGCTGCCGTCTATGAGGCTGCACAGAGTCGGACACGACTGAAGCAGCTTAGCAGCAGCAGCAGCAGCAGCAGTTCCTTATTAACATGTCAATGTTGAAGGGTGATTTTTTTTTAACATTAGTTAGCTTTATTTTCTTTGTCCATAGTTAATTTCTGTTGTATAAAAAGAATAAGCATCTAATCAAATATATCTGTTGTCAGGGTTTTTTTGTTGTTTTTTGAATTTCATCATTGAAAGCATTATCTTTAGAATCCTTTAGAACCAATTTGAACCTCATAATACACATGTAAATCCCAGGCTAAATGACATAAAAGCTCTAGTAATCTTTCTAATGTTTAACATAATTAGGAATAAACCTGGTCTCATAAAATTCTTAATTTATTTCTTTAAGTAACATAATATCCTGCTTGTTATGAAAAGTCCTTTTGCCCAAACTAGAGAAACCTTTATACTCTTTCTTGATAAAGATATGAAGGTCAGACAGACATTTTCTAATACCCTAATGTTTCTGCAAATGTGTGTCCTTTTTTGTAAACAGATGCCTTTAATGACCTCTTAAAAGCTTTCCTGAAACCAGTAAAACTATTTTCTTGCACATATTATATCTTTCATTAAAATGCTTGAGGTGTGATGGTGGAATCTATGGGATAATGTTAATATAGTTCTCACATTCTTACATTCATTTGCTTCCTCGTGGAGAAAGCACAATTGGTCCTTAAACATCACAGATTTGAACTGCAGGAGTCCACTTACACACAGATTTTTTCCAGTGTAAATATCACAGTCGTGTATGATCTACAGTTGGTTGAATCAGGGGATGTGGCACCTCAGATGTAGGGGCCAGCTATACAGTTACACACAGATTTTCTATTGCATGGGAAGTCCACACACCTAACCACCGCATTGCTCAAGGGTCAACTGTATATCCTCTTTTTTTGTTTACCTTTTTTTCTTAATAAACATTACTTACTTAGAGCCATCTTAGAGTCACAGCAAAAGTGAGCAGAAGGCACATAGATTCCCACGAACATAGCCCCTATCCGCCACAGGCACAGTCTCCTCATCAACACCGCTCATCATGGGGTACATTACAGAACATCGACACATCTTCATTACCCAAAGCGCATAGCTTTCGTTAGAGTTCACTCTTGTCACTCATCCTATGAATTTGAACAAATGCATGATGACACATATCTACCATTGTAGTATTATACAGGATGTTTTCATCTCCCTAAAATTCCTTTGTGCTCGCCCTGTTCATCCCTGTCTCCTGACTCCTGGTAATCACTGGTCTCCATAGCTGTATCCTTCCCAGATTGTCGTATAGTTGGGATCATGCAGGAGACAGCCTTTCCAGATTGGTTTCCTTAGTATCTCACTTAGTAAAATGCATCCAGTGATCCTCTGTGGCTTTCCACGGCCTGATAGCTCACTTCCTTTTAGTGCTGACTCCGTCCATAGCAGCCTGAATGTGCCCGATTTCATCTGATCTCGGAAGCTAAGCAGGGTCAGGCCCAGTTAGTCCTTGGATAGGAGACCGCCTGGGAATACTGGGTGCTGTAGGCTTTGGGGCTTCCCTGGTGGCTCAGACGTTAAAGTGTCTGCCTGCAATGAGGGAGACCCGGGTTTGATTCCTGGGTCGGGAAGATCCCCTGGAGAAGGAAATGGCAATCCACTCCAGCACTCTTGCCTGGAAAATCCCATGGACGGAGGAGCCTGATAGGCTACAGTCCATGGGGTTGCACAGAGTCGGACACAGCTGAGTGACTTCACTATTCATTGTTCTATTATCTAGATATGCCAATTTATTTCTCCCCTTACCCACTAAAGAACTGCATTCTTTTTTCACTATGTTCAAAGGCACAGTTGAAAACAGGCAGGAGAGACTGCTCGCTATCCAAGTTTAAAACCGCCTGACTTGAATTCATTGCCTGCTCCTCTAGGAAAAGCAGTAAGAATGGCCCTTGCTATTTTCTCCTCTCAAGTGAAATCTTATCTAGCCATGTTGTTGCTGTTTTTTTAGTCGCTAAGTTGAGTTCAACTCTTTGTGACCCCATGGACGAAAGCCCACCAGGCACCTCTGTCCATGGGATTTCCCAGGCAAGAATACTGGAGTATGCCATTTCCTTCTCCAGGGCATCTTCCAGGTCCAGAGATCTAACCCATGTCTCCTGCACTGGCAGGCAGCTTCTTTACCACTCAACCATCAGGGCAGGTGATTCCTCCAATTTCTAAACTTAACAACCTACTCAGAAAAAAATTCTGTCAGTTTGATGGATAGAATGACAAAATGTCAGTAAGGTAGCTGGGAGTAATTTGAATTAGTATATCGTCCCCCCAAAACTTGTGACTCTCCTCCCTTCCCACCAAGAGATTCAGCTCTAAGGACTTGGTCGTCTTTGGGAAGATGCTCACCCCTGGGACCCCTGACTCCCACTGGTTAGCGCAGTGTGGGATGACCTGTGTGGTCATCTGTGTTGTGTCTACTCAAGGCAGATGTCCATCATTTTTTGCCTTCTGTGATTTCTAATCACTCAGCCAAGCCCCGGTAAGCAGATCTCTCTCTGAGAGTAGTTCCAACAGGCTGACCCTGGAACATGCTAGAGAGTAGATACATGAAACCTTGTGCCCAGCAGATGTCTTGAGCGGGAAATGAGGACTACTTGGAGTTGCATAGGTGTTTCTCTTAGTTTCAGAGACTTAGCTTCGTGTCTCGGACTGGAAGTTAGATTAGTGCTGCCAGAGCGGGTAGCACCAGATATTTAAATAGCAACAGAGCTGGAGCTAAAATATGCAGAAGGTACGTGTATTCTCCTGAAGTTTCACCATCATTACTCCTGCAAGCATCTGACCTTCTGCTCATAGAGACTCGTTTGGATCTGGTTCCTAATTTGGACCAAGGACAGTGTGAGGAAGGGTTGGCAAGCCTATCTTTTCACAGTGAATCTCGTGAGACCTCATCGCTACCCCTTTTCTCCATGTAATTACCAGTCACAAGCTTCTCCTTCTGATAGCTTTAGCTTCTCCATGTCTCAAAATTGGGCCTGTCTCAGAATCTTTTTTCCCCTGAGACCAGGATCTTAATCCAGCCTTGGGAGACAGATGACACTTAACAGGCACATTTTAGGTGTGATTTATGTCACAATTCATATATATTTCCTAGGTGGGGGAGGACCCTGAATGTGCTATATCTTTCTGTCTTCAACTTGGAGGTACAAAAGAATGAGTTGCTCAAACAATTGCAAAAAATCTGAGATGTTTCTGCATTACATTTAAGGCCTTTGTTTCCATCACTGGTTTCAGAATAAAATTCCTTTAGTGGGCCAGGTAGAAAAAAAAAAAAAGTGGGACATTTTGACACACAGTTCACAGGTCCCAAAGCCAAAGATACCGAAAGGTGCTCATAGCATCTTCTCCTAGACCACGTGGTTACCTGGCTTCACTCAGTGCAGTCCCAAGCATTGGCAGGTTTAGAGCATGTTTAAAGAGAACTCATGATTTTTTATGGAATATATAAAACCCTCCAGGGAATGGTAGAAATCTTCATAGGTAGGTAGACAAATAAGAATTCTTAAATTTTGGAAAATAAAGAGTATTAGGTTCTATGTGTTCCCACATCCTATAGCTGTGACACCTAAGCCCCTCACAAAGGATGATCCTTGAAGTTTAAAAGGCATGAGGAAGATTTGATAGAAGAAATCGTAATTTCCTTCTAATTTAGTAGCCACTCAAGATGCTGTAGACCCCAGCAGGAGACAGTGTGTGTGGCTCTCGCTTGCCCCACAGACAGTGTCCACAGACGTTAGAGGCAAGGTGTTCTCTGACTCCATGCGGCATTTCTTTCTCTATTTCACATGTTCTCCGTCTCCCCTGTAATGAAGAGCCCTAGGTTTCTGAAGAGTAATTGTGAAACCACAGCTATTTGACCACCAGGAAATGCTGTCAGGAAGGCTCTTCAGCATTTATAACAGCAGCGGTAAAGTCAGATTTAATAGATGGTCCCTGAGATTTCAGGGTCGGGATAAACAAACGGGAAGCCACACAATCAATGTCCAGGCCGGAGAGCGGAGGCCCAGGCAGCGCTGCCTGCACTTCAGCCGTCTTTCGGAAATCATGACTCGCTTCCCGGGTCGGCCAGGAGAGCAGCAGGGATTCCAGAGTAGCACTGGCTTGAGAGAACTGGCCCAGAAGTAGCAGGCTTTGGCACCTAAGCCACGCCCTGTCCTCCCCATCTGGAAAGCCCAGGGAACAAGCTGGTGGCCCCTGCTGTGGATGCACCAAGCGCAGGGGCTGGCTCCTGCCCGTGCTTCCCCAGGCTGCAGAGCAGCAGCTGCAGGACTCATGTGCTCCTTGATGGCTCCTCAAGGGCAGAACCCACATCTTGCAGGATATTCCGTCCCTGGGTGCTGGGGATATGATGCCTGCTGGGACCTGGGATAACAGCGGGTGCAGAGTAGACGTCCCCAGGGTGAATCTAATGTCAGTTACAAATATTATAAAGAACTTTGGGGAGTTTGAAGCCTTACCCAATTATATGATTTTCCAAGCATTAGAAAAAATTAGATATTTTTAAAAATTGTTTTTTATTTTTTACAGTAGGTCCTTGTTGATTATTTTAAATATGGCAGTGTGTACAGTTCTTTTCAGGCTTCCCTGGTTGCTCAGTGGTAAAGAGTCCACCTGCCAGTGCAGGAGACAGAGAGATGTGGGTTCAATCTCTGGGCAAGAAGATTCCCTGGAGGAAGGGCATAGCAACGCACTCCAATATTCTTGCCTGGAGAATCCCATGGACCAAGGAGCCTGGCATGCTACAGTCTACAGGATCACAAAGAGTTGGACGCTACTAAAGCAAATTAGCATGCACACATCCCTTCTTTCCTGGTTCTCCATCAGAGTTGGAGGAGGTTCAACGGATGTCCTGGCTTTGCCTGTGGCTGTGACGAGCCCTGCTGTGGGATTGCGGGGCCCACTCACCCACACCTCACTCACTCTGGGCAGAAGCTTCTGACCACAAGCTTCAGATTTGTGGCGCATAAAATCAGAGCCTAATCTTTAGCCCAGGACAACCAGGTCTCCTTTGTCGGTTACCCTGTTGGGCTTTTGGGAAAGATGCTCTTTGAGCCCACAGAGCGATAGGGACAGGACGAGGGTACGATGGACTCTAGCTCAGCACTGCTCTCTCCCTGCCTTCACCCCTTTTCTTGTCTCTATTTTTCCCTTTCTGCCTGGCTCCTATTAGAACAGCAGTCCCCAGCCTTATTGGCACCAGGGACTGGTTTCATGGAAGACACTTTTTCCATGGACCAGTGGCAGGAGTCTGGGTGGATGGTTTCAGGATGATTCAAGCACATTACGTTTACTGTGCACTGTGTTTCTGTTATTGTTCATCAGCTCCACCTCAGATCACCAGGCATTTAATCTTGAAGGTTGGGCACCCCTGGGTTAGCGCCAGTCGGCATTGTCTGTGGCACTGAGGAGAAAGCACACAGCACACAGAGTGTGCCTTGGGTCTGATTTTAGGCTCTAAGATGCTGAAAGCTCGGGTGAAGGACTGTTTCTTTACAAAGGCAAAGAAAATCCTCAAGTTGACATTTCTTAGCAAAACATAACCAAGAGAGTACACTTTCTGTAGAAATGTCCATTCACCTGAACAATTTCTCACTCCTTGATGTTTTTGTCTCCAGTGAGGGAAGGAGAGGCAGGGGGTGCCTCATGCACACTGGGTTCCAGCCAGCCCTGGGACACCCTTCCCAGAGCTGCCACATGCATGTAAATATATATCTCCCTGACAAACTCAGCTGCAGGGAAATCAGTGGCGAGAGTAACTGCCACAAAGTCAAATAATTTTTTTACACTTGGTACAGAAAACCTATTTCAGCTGCTGTCTCTGAGATAAAGGAAGTGATTGGCAAATGACTGAAGATCCCCTGGCTTCCTGATCTTTCTCCCTGGGAGGTTGAACTTTAAACTCTGGGTAAAGATGGGACCTGTGTGGAGTCGGTCCAGCCTCTGCCCTGTGGTGCCTCCCTGAGTTCAGAGGGGTCATCGGGAGAGGAACAGACAAGAACAGAGAACCTCATGCATAGAACATGCTGAAAGGGTTGTTAGTTTAAAGCACGAGCAAGTGGAGAGGGAGGGTGGCAGGTGCGACCTTGATAAAGTACCTGTCACTGGGTTCCCTGCAAAATGGACGGGGCAGGACTTCCCTATTGATCCAGTGGTTAAGCCTTTACCTTTCAATCCAGAAGGCGTGGGTGCCATCCCTGGTTGGGGAGCGAAGATCCCACATGCCTCACAGCCAAAAAACCAAAACATGCAACAGAAGCAATATTGTATCAAACTCAATAAAGCCTTTTTAAAAATGGCCCACATCAAAAAGGTCTTTAAAAGTAATAAGTGGGGGGGGGGCGATGGCTTCACATCTGAGTGGGGTGGTATTAAGAGCAGAGTGGCTCCATTGTTAACTGCAGCTGCTGGAGTAGGCCAAGAGCTCACGTGGAAGGTGCTGGAGAGGGAGGGTTAGTGTCTTTCAAGGGCAAATCCCAGGCTCCCTCCGTCCCAGTCCAGATGCCAGCACTTCACAGCCACCCCATAGGATGTGGGAGCTGAAATTACAGGTGCACCTGGTTAATTACAGCCCCTCCATAACTTAATTGCCGGCTCAGACAGCCAGGTGGTCATTATTTTGATTGGTCTAATTAGTCAGATGTGTCCGTGAGCAGCTGTGGGCCATGGTTCTGGGCAGGTCCAGAAGAGGCGTGTTAGAGGAGCTCTAGCCTTCGGGACGTGTGTCTGCAGATGCATAATGAGTTCTTAACTGCCAGTATTACTAGTGACATAAGCGCATCACGTTCTGTGCTGAGAGTTTAGGAGAAGAAGTGTACAAGGTGTCTTTGTACAGAAGACTAGCAAATACTCAGTGCAGGATGGGGAGTGGGTTCTGGTTTAGCCACTGATCAGACCATCTCATTAAGTCAGAAGTGAAATTCAATCACCACTTTTATACATAGCGAAATGTACAAGAGAGATTGTACCAAACCGTTTTTACGGCAGAGGCTTGCAACACTCTTCCCATGGGGAGGTCATCCCAAGGAAGACAGGACGTGATCCTCAGGGTGGGCAGACCCAGGTAATGTCCTCCAGAGGAGCCCGCCCAGGAGAAGCTCACCTCTGCGTTTCTGGTTCGTGGGAGCCTCAGCCTTGATCTTGCACCGGCCCCTGCCTATTGGCGACCCCTAAGTGACCCTGGCAGTTGTGACTCTTTCACAAACAGCGGTGGGATGTCTATTTCTTTCCTGGGACAAGAACCGCGCCCCCCCCCCCCCGGGCCCTTCTGAAGGCCCTGCCAGTACCCACACTGCTCTCTGACTGACGCTCTGGGTTTTTTTCTGTCTAGATGAGTTCTGGTTCTCTGATGGGTCCTTATCGGATAAGTCCAAGTGCGCAGATCCTGGCCTGATGCCCCTCCCAGACACAGCCACAGGGTTAGATTGGACCCACCTCGTGGATGCTGCCCGGGCATTTGAAGGTAAAGAATTCAGCCTCTGGGGCTAGGGATGGCAGTACAGGGGTCATCTGGGTTAGCCTTTGGATGCTCTACACATCTTCCAGGAGGGAACCGAGGGGGTGGCTTGGGCTGAGACTCAGGGCATTTTCTTAGGGAGACCCAGGCATGTAGTGAAGTGAGCCCTAGGCAAAGGGACCCCCAAACCTGCTGCCAGGTCAGGTGCCAGCTGAGGCTGGCATGAGGCACTTTCCTTTCCACCTCTGTTTTCTTACGTGGAATGTCAAGGTGATGACCTAGGACACAGACTGGATGTTTCCGCCCAGCTTGATGAGGTGAGACAGGATGGGAAGGCCCTGCAGAGGTCCGGGCTGCCGAGTTTGGCAGGATAGGCACAGGCCTGGGAGTCCAGTGGCTCAGAGTCCATGCAGACTCTGGTGGGGCCTCCTTGACCTAGCAAGTGTCTTCCTGTCTGGCCCTAGCTTCCCCCTCTAACCCTGTGGTTGGGGACAGTGCTGAGCTGGCTGATCTCTGGGGCCCTCCAACTGCCTCACTGCCTCCCACCATCTCTGGTGAGTATTTCAGTGAACTTCAGAGGGGAAGCTTCTCCATAGCAAACACGTTTGCTCCAACCTAAAGATAAAGGGGCCACAGACAGGGGGCATGCCTGTTTCTGTCTCCCAGGCATCCTCAGGACCTTGTGTGTGGACCCAGGCCCCCCCAGTGACAGGGTTCCTGACTTTCTTCCATTTGCTGCCAAACTCTTTCCATGACTACAGCCTTGGCTCCTGGGTAACCAGCAGGATCCGCAGAGGGCAGACCATTCTGGGGCCCTGTCTGGGGATCTCCTGTGTGTCTGAGTTATAGCACCGGTGTTCCCTGCCACCAGCCCCCACCTCCGTAGAGGGGACAATGCCATCTGATGGGCTCTTCTCACCCCCGACCCTGCCACTGCCTGCTCGGGTAGCCAGTCCTCATCACCTGTGATGTGCGGGCTTCAGGAAAGGAATCCACATTTTTTTCCCAGGAAGGCAGGCACACTTTGCAGTCAGATGCTTCAGGTGGAGTCTGCCGCCCTGACTGCCTCTCTTAACAAGCTGCCCTGCTAGTCAGTTTCGCTCATCAGCTGGGATCAGTGCCTCTGGTCCTAAGCACCTCTTAGGGCGGGGTCTAAGGAGGAAATGAATTAGTCTGGGCTCGGGGACATTTCGCTCTGATAGATGAGAGGGGGAAACTGTTAGAAAGAAATTCCTGCAAAACACATGGCTGTTCCTGCTCCCTTGATGGAGAGAGGACAACTGTTTTGGACCCTCCAAGTACTAGTGGGGTTTGCATTTGGATTCACAAAGTAGTTGTTCTGTGTGAAAACTTGAGAATGCTCCTGTCTGCTTGGTAACGCAGCCTTCATTTCTTTCAACCAGAAGTTGGTTAGAATGGACTATAAAAACTCCAGTGATTTCCCAGGCTCCCGAGACTAGCCTGCTGTGGCAGGAGGCGTGACAGGTCTCACCTCTGCCCAGAGCGGCCTAGACAGGAGGGAGCTGCCTTTTCTCTAGCGTATCCTATAAACACTCTTGTCTCACTGCCCAGTGAGAATCTGAGAACTTCTATTCTGTCTTCTCTATTCCCCCAACACATAAATATTTGCATAGTACATCCCACTCTGTTCTGCATTGTTCACATATCTGTCACTTCTTACTGAATGATGAGTTTCTTAAGGGAAAACTGTTTCTTAAATTCATCTTATCTTTATTTATCAAGCACACAGCAAGGTAACCAGATGAAGAGAGCAAGCATAGAGGAGTCAGGAGGTATAAGACGCACAGGCTTCCCTGCACCTTTGAGCTGCTGCAGCTTATGGTATAAATGTTAACCTCTGAGATCCTTTTGCATTTTGTATTCATTATTCTGATTTACAGCAGTATATGCATGGGAATATATGGGAATCCCTTGTGGCTCAGCAGTAAAAAATACACCTGCCAATGCAGGAGATGCAGATTCGATTTCTGAGTCAGAAAGATCCCCTGGAGAAGGGAATGGCAACCCACCCCAGTGTTCTTGCCTGGAGAATCCCATGGACAGAGGAGCCTGGCGGGCTACAGTCTGTGGGGTCCCAAGAGTTGGACACGTGGGCACAACTTGGCAACTCAACCACCGCCACCATGTATACCCACTTCGTGTCTGTCTCCACTGTCATTTGTGTCTTTGCTTGGTTCCCTTCTACTTCTGCAGAATTAAATCGCTGCTATGAGGTGGGACTTTGCAGGGAGCTGGGCTGTAGGTGGGAGGTCCAGATAGCACAGGGGCACAGACAGCAGTGGCTGGATTATCCATCCGTGGACTGTGATTGTAATTGCAGCCCTACTGTGGGCTGCAGGCCTTCAAACAAGTCGCTCAGCTATGTGCTTTATTGCAGCACTGAAGGTTGATCACCATTCCTCTGAGGTACACACTTGTGCTGGGCTTCAGCCTGCTCATCTATGAAACGAAAACCTTTCCAGAGACATGGCAAGCTCTTCTCAGCCCTACCCTCACATTCCTTTCATCAGGGTGTTTCTGAGCTGATGTTCGAGGCCAGCTGGGCATTGGCACTGTCAGACAAGGGACGAAAAAGCAGGAACACTCTGCTAGCCAGTGACTCAGGGCAGGGGTACCAAGTTGAACAGATAAAACGTGGGATTCTGTTTGCTAGGGCAGACTTTGGTTCCCTGCCCTTTCTGAACTTTCCAAACAACATTCTACAGAAAATATGGAGGGAGTTGAGGTCATGTTTAAAAGTTGCACTCACTTTTCGGGGCCAATCCATAGGGTCGTATGCCATCTTGAGACAATAGTCAGTTCAGGAAGATTCAAAAATCTGCAACTCCAGACCTTTGGCTAATCAGATCCTTTTGTATCAGTGTCAGCTCCTCTGGTGGAAGTGGATATGGTGGTGGCCATGTGACCCATCCCCTTGACCACTTTTTTTAATTAATTAGTTTCATTGAAGTACAGTTGATTTAGAGTGTTGTATTAATTTCTGCTGTATAGCAGAGTGATTCGGTTATATGCATATACACACATGCTTTCTCATATCCTTTTGTCCATTGTGGTTTACAGTTCTCTGCTCTGTACAGCAGGACCTAGTGTTTTATCCATCCTATATATAATATAGTTTGCATCTGCTCACCCCAACCTCCCAGTCCATCCCTCCCCTAACCTTCCCCCCACCTTGGCAATTCCCAGTCTGTTCTCTCTGTCTGTGAGTCTGTTTCTGTTTCGTAGAGAAGTTCATTTTGTCAGATTTTAGGTTCCACATATAAGTGATATCATATATTTGTCTTTCTCTTTCTGACTTACTCTACTTCGTATGCTAATCTCTAGGTGCATCTGCGCTGCTGCACGTGGCATTACTTCATTCTCTTTTATGGCTGAGTAGTATTCCATTGTATATATGTACCATATCTGCTTTATCCATTCATCCGTTGATGGATATTTAGGTTGTTTCCACCTCAGTTGTCATGAATAGTGCTGATGGGAGCATAGGCATCCCTCAGCACTTTAAAAAGAAAGGTCTTTACCGGGATGACCAGTTGCCCTGCTTGTGACTTTATCTTTCTGTACCAATTCTCAAAGCTATTCCTGAGCTAGACTCAACATCATGAAGAAAAGATAATCCAAAAAGCCCCCATGTGCCTATTGAATCATTACAAAGTAATCAAGGCAGCTCAAGATGCCTTACTGAGTGCAGACTCCTCTGGAAAAAGTCTGGGCCCACACGTGATTAGTCAGCACATTTGAAGACAGGCTTTAAAAAATGGAATGTATCTGTTGGGTTGAGATACCATGAAGCTTGTATAATGCCATACTGTCATTTATCCCTAGTAGGCATGACTCTTCCCTGCTGTTCTGCCTCATTGATGTCTCGCACCTTTATCTAAGAGCTAAAATTGACACTGGACACGTGGGTTTGAGAATTTGGTTTTACTATCCTGTGCTGATTCCTATTTCCTCTGGTGTTTTAAGTGAGAACTAACATAAGTGAACATTATCTTCAAGTAGTGCAGACGTGGGCTTCCCTGGTAGCTCAGCTGGCAAAGAATCCCCTTGCGATGCAGAGACCCCGGTTCGATCCTGGGTTGGGAAGATCCCTGGAGAAGGGATAGGCTACCTACTCCAGTGTTCATGGGCTTCCCTGGTGGTTCAGATGGTAAAGAATCCACCTGTAATGCGGGAAACCGGGTTCAGTCCCTGGGTTGGGAAGATCCCCTGGAAGAAGAACAAACCCACTCCAGTGTTCTTTCCTAGAAGAATCCCCATGGACAGAAAAACCTGGTTAGCTATAGTCCATGGGGTCACAAAAAATCAGACATGACTGAGTGACTAAGCATAGCACAGCACAATGCAGAAGAACCTATACATTGGCCTGATCCAATCTGTTGTGACCTTATTGGTTGGAATTGGAATTGCACCATTTTGTAGATAAAAGGAAACTAAGTATATTCATGAACTTAGTTTTCAAAATAGTGTTGAAAAATTGTTTTGTTTTGTTTTTTAAACAGTTAAAAGGAACTAAAACAGTCTTTCAAAAGAGGCATCTAAAAGTGTTCCTAATTTTGTATATGGGCTTGGGTTTTGTAACCAAGGAAGAAGCTCCTATCAAATGTGAAAAAAAAAAAAAAGAATACAGCAGCAGTACCAAATTAATCAGCCCCAGTCTTGGTTACTTAAACATGTTTGAACTCTCCAGGTACACAGTGTACTCTCTGGGTATACAGAAGATACCATTCACAGTGTTGCAGGAATACAACATTCTCCAAGCATCCTGTGCATAGCACTCCCCAGGGGTCACTAAGAGAAGGCGCCTTTCCCCACACTTCCCTCCACAGGCATGAAATGGGAATTAAATCAGAAAACTGGAGCAAAACATAAACGAAAATCTTTAACAGTTCAGACCGTTCTAAATATTTGTCTAGTGATAATTATGCTTCCCAGGTGGCTTAGCAGGTAAAGAATCTACCCGCAGTGCAGGAGATGCAGTAGGCATAGGTTTAGTCCGTGGGTTGGAAAGATCCCCTAGAGAAGGGAATCGCAACCCACTCCAGTATTCTTGCCTGGAGAACCCCATGTGCAGAGGAGCCTGGGAGGCTACAGTTCATAGGGTTGCAGAGAGTTGGACACAGCTGAAGCAAGGAAGAATTTAGGGCTATGATAAGAGTGTCTTTTTCTTTTCGAGTAAGTGAAGATGAAGAAGAGGTTACCTAGAAAAGTCTTTGGACTACAGCAGGGAGTAGGCCTTAAACAAAAAGACTGCTTCAGAAACTTTTATTTAAATGGAAAAACAAAGTGAAAAGTAACTGTGCTTCAAAAACATTCTACAGAGGTTGTGAAAGAGAAAAAAAGGAAAGAAAGAAATCAAATGATTTTCTTAAAAAACTTTCAATTGAAATTTCTGTGCAATTTGTAAGTTTAATGATCATTTTTTCTTTGAATATTGGTAAGCCAATATAAATTGGTTCAGAAAATGAACACACAAGTGAACAAAATTAGAAATGAGAAAGGAAATTAGTATTAAATAGATGAGAAATGATAGCATGATTAAGGAATGTCGCTTTATTCCTATGTAGGAATAAATCTGATGAATAAGATAATTGGATATTTCCTGCAAGAAAGTGGGGGGTGGTGAGAAGAGCATGAGAAACAGTAAGCAGAAGTCAGAGTGTGGAGGGCATTGAAAAAATTATGCAAGAAGATTTCCAAACCCCAAATATCACCCAAAACTAATGTTTACAGTTAATTATTTTCAAAGTTTCAAAGAGCGGTAATGCCCTTGCATAAATTTTTCTTGAAATGTACTTAGCAGCCTCATTGCATAATAGGATTCTTTCCTCATAGCACATAGAAAAGAAAAATTGTAAGACAATCTTAGTCATTAATGTTGATGTGAGACAGCTTAGATGAAGCTCAGTCATAAATTGAAAAGATATTATTATTAGCAAGAAGTTAGCTGGTTTAATAAAAGAAAACCTTTAATCATAATAAGTTATAATGGATGAAGTCATTAAAAGTTGTCCTATCGATTTCCCAGAAAGGGTATGTATAATAGAATTAAGACCTATTTCTAATAAAAATTAAGAATCAAGGCACCGCCCTCTGACTGAGTCCCCCCCGACAGATGGCCGGGCCGCGCGGTTCTCGTGGCTGTGGATGCCCGAGTCCCCCGGGCCGCCCCCAGAGCGGTTACTCGGGCGAGCTCCTTAAGCGAGCTTTTCGCAAGAAGAGGGACCAAAAAAAATAAAAAGTTGTGCACTTTCTTTTTTAGCCCCATGTTGGAGTAAAAAAAAGAAGTTAAAAAGAATCAAGAGATACCTTCAAACCCTAACAAAGAATATCAACTTTATTCCATAATACTTTTAAAAGTTCAAGTGTAGTTGATTTACAATGTTATGTTACTTTCAGCTGTAAACAAAGTGATTCAGATGTATATATACTATATATACAAACGTGTGTATAAATATTTATTTTTTCTTTTTCATACTCCTTTCCCTTATATGATATTACAGGATATTGAATATAGTTATATAATACTATACCAAATAACACTTAATGGAAAAAAAAATTTTTAATGTTTAAAGTGTATCACTTAAGTCTAGAGACTAAACAAGGATATCCTCAGAGATCATGTCCTTTAATTTGTACTGGAATCCAGTATTCAAAAGAGTAAATTTTGAAAGTAAGGAAATATTTGTGGAATAATTTCTATATCTAGAAAATATAAATCAAAAAGAAATTATTAGATATTATAAAGTATATTTTATATTTTTATAAGCCTCATTTCAAGCATTGTTAGCCTTTTCAGTTATCTATTTCTGTATAACAAACCACCCTAAAATTTATGGCTAAAGACTGTAGTTTGTCATGTCACATGATTCCATGGGTTGGCCAGGCTCAGCTGAGTGGTTCTTCCATTTCCTGTTTTCAGTTGATGTCAGTCATGCAGGTATATTCAGCTGGAGCTCAACTGGGTCTGGAGCATTAAGGTGACTCCTTTTATATGCTGGTATCTGGAACACTGGGATCTGGCTGGAGCCTTGTCTCCAGCAAAGTGATTGTACTTTTTCACATGTGACTTAAGGAGTCAGGAGAGCATAAGCAGCAGATATGTGATGTTTCAAGACCCAGAACATTCTATCCGCCACATCCTCTTGGGTAGAGGAAGTCCAAGGCCAGCCTAGATCCCAGGATGGAAGCAGGCTCTTCCTCCTGGTGTGAGGAGTGGCATGCGCCGCCATCCACAGAGAGTCATAAAGGACACCTTAGCAAGGTCAAAATAAATTCCTTGGGAGTTCACCCATCGTTAGAATCATAAGGAGAGAAGGCACTGGGCACTTTGATAACCTGAAAAGTCCTGATATATGGAAGGATAGGAATGGATAGAAAGCACACAGGAAAGATGAGAGCCCTTCCTGAGTTAATTCACAGATTTTGTACCATTTCAGTTCAAATATCTGTAGGATACTTGCATCCATTTGGAAAATAGATGAATAATGGTCAACAATAAAAGTTTACTGTAAGTCAGTAATAATTAAAACAACATAGTAATGATTCAAAAAATAGAAATTAGTCCTTTTGAAGGAAAAAAAAAAGAGCCTAGACCAAAATCTGTGTATATTTAAGAGTTAAATGGGAGTGGGGTGGTATTTCCATATTCCATTTGGATTTAGGAATTGGAAAAGTCGATTCTAGAAAAAGTAAAGACAAAGATTAATGTTTTGAAGCATCCCAGTACCATAACTATGGATTTGTGAGAGAACATGCAAAATGTCATGGGACTGGATAAAAGTATTTAAATCTTTTATGAACCTGGAAGAGAACATTAAAGGGGGAAAACTGGGGAACATAGGCAAGATTCGTAGTACATTTGACAGGTGAAACCTAAATGTCTCCAATGAATGAAGGAACATGACCACCAAAAATTACCAAATGCCCGAGAAGCAAATGGTCTGGACATGACACACGGTCCAAGAGAAGGATCACACATGTGATCCTTTTCAAGTAAGGACTTGAAAAGCGTTCAGCCACACATGTAAATGTGGACAATAATGAGCTACCTTGCGAGTATGATAATATGATAAACCACGCAGCAGCTCTGAACAGTTATGAAGAACACTCTCAGCTGGTATCGTCACAAAGATTATGAAACAGTTCATCTTTGTGTTCAGGCAGTACAACAGCATATAACTAGAGCCAGAACATGTACCCACCCTTTGACCAGAAATCTCACTCCTAAGAACTTGCTTACTGGCAGTGATTCAAAAGAATAGAAACCGTTCGATATAGAAATGCTGTGCAGCGTTGTTAAACATTAATTAATAAGTGAATAGACGTGTTATGCAACTCTGCTCCAAAACCAGTGTCTAAAAGTTGAGAACTCCTTCATAAGCTTGTAAGAGAGAAGGTGAGTCAAGTGCAAAGTGCCTCTCACCGGGATCCACGCCAGCCACTCCATTCTCCCGTGATAGTTTGAAAACTGGCTGAGTCCCAGTCCTGGCTCGCTGCCATGTGGGCAGTTGTTTAGTTTTCAGGGAAAGGGGTGAGATGTGACCCTCTGCCCATCAGAACTCCTACACAGCACCTCTCATCAATGTTATTATACACTGAGACCATCATCTGTCACCCTTGCATACGTTTCACTTCCTTTATGTATGAAGTGAAAGGAATAATGTAGGGTAGAGAGGGACCAAATGATACATATAGAGAGATCCTATCCCCCCCATATGGTCAAGTGAACAAACCAACTAGCAAAGCTGGCTGTGGGTTGGACAATGAAACAGGAGAAGGAGAGTGGAGTGTAAAAGTCCTAGGATTCAAGGTAGTTCTCATTTGTCAGAAAATCAGGGGTGGCCAGTTGGTGTGTTCTCGGGCATTTGTTAAGTGGATGATGATGTCTTAAGTGGAACAAAGCATTAAAGGCAGCTTTATAAACTGATGATCAGGGACTAGATGTCAGTATCCCACACAGCTCCCTGCAGACCTTTCCTCCCCTCGAGATTTCAGCTCTTCCCCATTGGTGGTAATTATTGCAAGTGGATGTGTGAGCTAGTGGCATGTGCAAAATTAACTCATTTATCAGACGCCACTGTGGAAATGAAATAGTTCATGTAGGTGTATCTTCCAGAGAAGTACAAGTTTACACTTTTATTAGGTTACCTATGCCCTTGGTTTCTTGAACAGAGCATGAAAAGCATACATTTTAAACAAATTTTTAACTGGAGGATAATTGCTTTATAATTTTGTGTTCGTTTCTGCCACACAGTGACTCAAATCAGTCATAAGGGTATGTGTGTATATATGTATATCCCTTCCCTCTTTAGCCTCCTTCGTACCCACCCCCAACCCACTCCTCTGGATCATCACAGAACGCCGGGCTGGGTTCCCTGTATTATATAGCGATGTGTGTGTGCCCACTTGTAGCTAGAGAGCCCCAACTTTTCTATAATGTGTAGTGTAGCAAAGACGTTAGAACAGCTTTGTTTGTGGAAATGGGTTTCATTTAATTTAGCCTCACGCATGCATGTCCTGGATGGCATGCATCTGGGGCATATGTTCTCCTGTTCCTGGCCCTCAGCAGACATGGCTAGTTGATCAAGCACTCATCCCTCATGAAGCAGTCTTGGCCTTGCTCCACACAGCTGGCCTGGGGTCATGGGGATTATTTGCAGGCAACTGTTGTGTCAGCCGTCTCAGCTCCACACTGATATGGAGTAGCCTACTTACTGGGCATCCTCTTGTTCAGTGCTAAATGCACCAAGATGAGAACTGGCATTAAACAAGGTCCTACTGTGTGGCACAGGGAGCTATATTCAATATCCTGTAATAAGCTATAATGGAAAAGAATATCTATATCTATATATAACTGAATTGCTTTTTATAGCAGAACTCAACACAACATTATAAATCAACTATACTTCAATAAAATAAACTTTAAAAACAAGAAACTGACATTGCAATCAGGTTTTTTAAAGATGATTTCAAGGGAAACCATGTACAGTGTGGGTTA
Organism: Madoqua kirkii; assembly: GCA_006408675.1. Taxonomy (NCBI): domain Eukaryota; kingdom Metazoa; phylum Chordata; class Mammalia; order Artiodactyla; family Bovidae; genus Madoqua; species Madoqua kirkii. Next base: position 18,532 of record SJYC01064715.1, read on the forward strand.
TTGGATCCTTGCCATGCTCACCATTTACATGAAGTTCATATTCTGAGCCTCCCTTTTTCTTACAGTCTTGTCTGTGCCTTTTGGTTCAATGTCAGTAATTTCTGGGTTACTGAATATTTGTTATTACCGAAATAAGCTCTGGAGGAATAAGGCTTCTACTGGAAACTGTCACTAAATTAGCCTAAATTTCACAAAGTAGTTTAGTGTCTGTACTTAATCAAGTAGCATTCTAGTTGCATTTCAACCTCCCAAGCTTTTTGGATTCAAAGTGAAATCTTCTTTGTGAAATTACATTGCTGGCAAAACTCTTTATTTTTGGCTTCTTGCCTCCTGACTGGTAGGACCTCGTTTCTCCCCAAGGAATGTTTGAATGGCTGCCAGTAGTAAGTTCTGGTTCTTCAAATATGCGGGGATTTTATCAATTCAGGTAAAAATAGATGAAGCAAGCCCAGATGTTTTCATTGAGATATTTAGACTTGATGATCAGAACCAACTATATTAATAAAGATAGAAACTAACTGAATTATCACTGGGTTGTATAAAATGTGGATGAGTCAACAAAACTTTTAAAAAGTGAGAAAAATAAATTCTTTCTTTTCTTTCATTCCTTTTGTTCAGTAGTTAAATTCGCTGTGAAATAAAAAATGTGTCTGCTGTTTTGTTTTTTAAGTGGTAATTGTTTCCTGACTCAGGGCTATCACAGGACAAAAGGTTATCTTGGCACCCTTGCAGCCCAGACCCCCCACCCTTCCCCAGAGCCACCCACCCCCAGCCTGTGCACCCATCCTTCCTGCCCCACCTCTGCTGGTCACATCTCATCAGGCATAAAAGCAGGCAATGCCAAAGTTATACTGTTAATCTTTTTTCAAAAGCTTCTTTATTTTATATTGGAGTATAACAATTTCTTTGGAAGGAATGATGCTAAAGCTGAAACTCCAGTACTTTGGCCACCTCGTGCGAAGAGTTGACTCATTGGAAAAGACTCTGATGCTGGGAGGGATTGGGGGCAGGAGAAGAAGGGGACGACAGAGGATAAGATGGCTGGGTGGCATCACTGACTCGATGGACGCGAGTCTGAGTGAACTCCGGGAGTTAGTCATGGACAGGGAAGCCTGGCGTGCTGTGATTCATGGGGTCGCAAAGAGTCGGACACGACTGAGCAACTGAACTGAACTGATAACAATTAACAACTGTTATAACAATTAACAATGTTGTAATAGTTTCAGGTATAGCAAAGGGACTCAGCCATACATAGACATGTATCCATCCTCCCCACAACTCCCCTCTCATCCAGGCTGCCACATGACATGGAGAAGGTTCCCTGTGCTGTACAATAGGACCTTGGTGGTTATCCATTTTTAATATAACAATGTGTACATGTCTATCCCAAACTCCCTAACTATCCCTACCCCCCATCCTTCCCTCCCCAGCAACCATAGGTTCATTCTCTATATGCTGTTAATCATAATTAAATTGCAAATTGTTTCATCAGATGTATAAATCCTACTAGTCTGTCAAATTGGGAACACAGTCATCTCTCAGGAAGGTATAGTTATAGAAGGTCTGTCATCCTATAGAAGGTGCAGAGTGTGGAGCGGGCCCTTAAGCCTTTCCGGAATGTTGACTGAAGGACACCTGAGTGCCTATCAGCAGGCATTGAGGAGTCAGGATGGAGGGAAGGGACGTGCAGCTGGGAACCTGCTGTATGCTCCTTCAGGTGGGATACTCAGCACGGTACCCTGGCCTTGCAGCCTGGCTCCTTCCAGGGCTCCTGGCAGCTCCACCATCCTCTCTCATTAACAGGCTGTGTGGGACCCTCCAGAAACCACCAGCTGAGCAGGTAGCTTCATTAGAGGACGCAGCCAGCAGCCAGGGGGAAACATAATAGGTTAAATTAAGCACAGAGCACCCGTGACACGGAGCCCAGTGCGGTGTCTCAGCCATTAATCAAATCCTGTGAAAAAACGGCAGCAACGCTAAGGTACCTGCTGCATCCCTCAGAGTCCAGCTGCAGATGCGCTCGGGCACGGGCGTGTGGAGGGGGAGTCCGTGTGGACGGCGAGATGCAGCCCTGGTCCTCACCTCCACCTTGCTGAAAAGCAGGGTTTTCTCTGCATGCCTTGAAAGGCATTTCTGGGTGTGTTCTTATGTTCAGCCCTCAGAGCTGGGCTAGTCTGGTGCCCATTTCAAAGAATATCACATTCCCTTTCCTGCCCAGTTCCAGACATTGAATGTGAAGTCACTGGTGCCGGAAACAGAAATGGCCCTGTGCAGTTCCAGGGTGGGGGCGGGGGCGGGGGCAGGGAAGGTAGTCACGCTGATCGTTGCTGCCCATGCTGCAAATCTTCCTCTAAGGATTTTAGTGGAAATATTTGCTAATCTCTCTCACTGCCACCATCTTCACCTTCAAGGAGGGGGTCATTCAAGCAGACCCAAAATGCTCACACCTACCTGCAGCTGGATTGGCATGTCTGTGGCATGCAACTTAACTGTTGTGCATGACAGCTGTGTGTCCAGCCAGGACCATCACATGTGAAATATACAATCTGACCACATTCTTTGGCATTGTATTACAGTCTCTCAGGGCATTCTTGGTGTCACACAGCATATACACACCAGCAGACATGCACACACACTTACACACATCTGCAGATATGCACACACATATACACATGTGGCCCTCTCAAACCCACACATCTGTTTTTCATAGGACCCATCACCTGAGCCTTACATGTACCCCAGAGGGACTCAAGTGAGGAGAGATATTACTGTTCAAAGGAAAATTCTAAATCTTATTTCAGGTCTTGACTCAGATGAAGAACTTGGGCTGCTCTGTCATCACACATCCTATCTAGGTGATTGTTTGGGGCTGATTGTGGGTGCTCCATCCTCCATAGCCTTTCCTTTCTGTTTCATTATCTGCACGTGTGCATGGTCATAGACGCGTGGAGGCTTGGGGATGCATAGGGTGACATGTCCGGGCCATCATGTCTCAAGGATGCTCTCCAGGTTTGGAGAGAGGTGCCTTCCCTGAGTTCGGTTCATCACCCAACGCCGTTCTTTCACAACCAGTGACAGCTTTGGCATTTCTTGGGATGTGCTCCGAAGAAAGATTGGCTGTGGCAAATCCAGTGTCTGCTTGTTTTCCCCATGGCTGTGGTGTCTGTGTGCTATGCAGCCCAGCAGGACAGCCAATCTGAATGCTTGCTGATTGTCAGCAGCTTGCCTGAGTTTATTTTTCTTTGTTTTCTTTAAAACAGAGCAATAACTGGTGGGGGGAGGGGCAGATTTTATTTAGAAACTATTCATTTCCACAAGGAGACAGTGCCTTGCAGCTATTCCTAACCCTTCTGTCTATGTGTCTCTCCCCTTCCCAGACCAGAGAGTGGCGTCCTTTTGTACCCTGACAGACATGCACTCTGAGCAGGACCTGGAAGGGGCCCAGGAGCTGCCTTTGTGTGTCGATCCTGGCAGCAGCAAAGATTTCATGGACCCAGCTGGGTATGTGACCCTGTGGTGTGCCTCCTTCCCATGTTCCAGGCCCCAGCAATTAACAGAAACTCAGCCCAGAACAGCCAGGAAACCATTTCACCTGTCTTCACCTAGTCCTTAAGGACCCAGCGATGGGACTGAGCAGGCCTGACTCTGCTTCCTGCCCTGCTGGGCTGGATGGAGCTTGCACTCCACGGGCGAGTCCTGCCTCCAAGATGTGTATACCTCCTGGATGGTGAGGTTGAGTTCCCGCATGGGAGGGGGTGGCCCCAGTCAGTGTCTGCCACCTGATCACGGCAGCAGCCCTGGACAGGACACCTTGCTGACCACCCTGCCTCTGCCAGGCTGCACGTACTCAACTCCTGAGCACACATGCTCCCCTCAACCCTGGGCCTCCACCCAGCCCCTCACCTCCCACTGAAGTATGCCAGGAGCCAGCTGTCTCTACCCCTGTGTTCTTTTTTCTTCTTTTATTCTTTTTTTAATACTTTTATCTGCACACAACATGTGGGATCTTAGTTCCCCAATAGGGATTGAACCCATGCCCCTTGCATGGGCAACATGGAGTCCTAACCACTGGAACACCAGGGAAGTCCCTCTGTCCCTGCGTTCTTGATGTGTTCATCACCCACAGAGTGTTAATTTCTTTCTCAGTGCCTTCCACTCCTAATTCCCACTCTTCTATCAACTTGAGTAATCAGTGACTTGCATGATCATCTTGGTGATGAATTTATTGATACTTTCTTGATAGAGAAAGGCAAATTGGGGAAATTAAGTCTCTCTTTGGTTCCCAGGACTTGATTCTGGCCTGCCTAATCTCGGCTACCTAAACGCATTTAGATCATCTGTCTTTTGTTTTCTTACCAGTGTATACGCCAGTAGAGATTCTGAAGCCCCTTTTAAGTCAAAAGCAACCCAAGAGGGATTTTCCACCAAAGCAGTGACATGTTGACCTTCAACATCTGACATAATCTTATTTATTTCCTTGCTGTGCTCTCAGCACATGATAGAATGTCTTCCATGAAAACATTGCCAACTTTCTGAATGCCCTGGCTTGACTTCAGCACTCTTGAGTTGTTCTGAGTCATTCCTTCCTTGCTAGGGAGCGGTCTCCATCCACACTGACTGGGAAAGTCAACCACTGGAGTTGATTCTTCGGCAGCTGCAGACAGACCTTCGGAAGGTAAAACAATCAGTTGGAAATTCCTGCTCAGAACTCTTTCTCTTATACAATCAACCCCTTTTAACTACTAGGAATAAAAAGAAAGACCCTTGAGAACAATAAGTGCCCTAATCAAAGGCCAACAGTAAATGGGAATGGAGATGCCCAAGGTCTGACTCCATCTCTTGCCCACAGCTACTATATTTTATTGTAGGAGACACAAGATCCGGTAGATATGACTGAACGAGGATGAGCCTTTGGGTGGCCAGTCTTCAGAGTGAGGTGGACACGCAGCATACTAGCATTTGTCAATTCAGTGGATTATCGGTTATGAGCTGACCTGAAAGGAGTTAGTTGGTGCCAGGTAGCCTGGTCTCCCCAAGCTATGGTCCCCTCAGTGAGTCAGCATCTTCTCTACCCATGAACCTGTGTGTGCTCAGTCCTCAAAAGACATGTCATTGTTTATTCCATGGACATTTGCTGAGCTCTTGTTGAATTATCAGTGCCGTGCTGGGTAGCTGCTTCACTCCCCAGGAAAAGGAAATGGAGTACAGTAGCTGGAGGGTGATAGCTGGGTGGGGAGGGTTTTGTTGGTGAAAGACGGGAGAAGTAACAGCTGACAGGAATGCTGGTGGAAATAACCCAGTTGGGAGGGAAAGAATGGTGGGAGTAAAGAGTGTCAAGTCCTAAGCCTAACAAGGAGAGTGTAGCCCCAGATGTGAGTAGGGACTATTCTCAGTAGTTACCAGAGCAGAGTGTGTATGAGTGATTCACGCATGAGTGCAAGCCTCCCTCAGAGATACTGCAGGTTTGGTTCCAGACTGCTGCAATAGAGTGAATATCA
>SJYC01064716.1:0-43557 GCA_006408675.1 Madoqua kirkii
CAACTTGAGTAATCAGTGACTTGCATGATCATCTTGGTGATGAATTTATTGATACTTTCTTGATAGAGAAAGGCAAATTGGGGAAATTAAGTCTCTCTTTGGTTCCCAGGACTTGATTCTGGCCTGCCTAATCTCGGCTACCTAAACGCATTTAGATCATCTGTCTTTTGTTTTCTTACCAGTGTATACGCCAGTAGAGATTCTGAAGCCCCTTTTAAGTCAAAAGCAACCCAAGAGGGATTTTCCACCAAAGCAGTGACATGTTGACCTTCAACATCTGACATAATCTTATTTATTTCCTTGCTGTGCTCTCAGCACATGATAGAATGTCTTCCATGAAAACATTGCCAACTTTCTGAATGCCCTGGCTTGACTTCAGCACTCTTGAGTTGTTCTGAGTCATTCCTTCCTTGCTAGGGAGCGGTCTCCATCCACACTGACTGGGAAAGTCAACCAGCTGGAGTTGATTCTTCGGCAGCTGCAGACAGACCTTCGGAAGGTAAAACAATCAGTTGGAAATTCCTGCTCAGAACTCTTTCTCTTATACAATCAACCCCTTTTAACTACTAGGAATAAAAAGAAAGACCCTTGAGAACAATAAGTGCCCTAATCAAAGGCCAACAGTAAATGGGAATGGAGATGCCCAAGGTCTGACTCCATCTCTTGCCCACAGCTACTATATTTTATTGTAGGAGACACAAGATCCGGTAGATATGACTGAACGAGGATGAGCCTTTGGGTGGCCAGTCTTCAGAGTGAGGTGGACACGCAGCATACTAGCATTTGTCAATTCAGTGGATTATCGGTTATGAGCTGACCTGAAAGGAGTTAGTTGGTGCCAGGTAGCCTGGTCTCCCCAAGCTATGGTCCCCTCAGTGAGTCAGCATCTTCTCTACCCATGAACCTGTGTGTGCTCAGTCCTCAAAAGACATGTCATTGTTTATTCCATGGACATTTGCTGAGCTCTTGTTGAATTATCAGTGCCGTGCTGGGTAGCTGCTTCACTCCCCAGGAAAAGGAAATGGAGTACAGTAGCTGGAGGGTGATAGCTGGGTGGGGAGGGTTTTGTTGGTGAAAGACGGGAGAAGTAACAGCTGACAGGAATGCTGGTGGAAATAACCCAGTTGGGAGGGAAAGAATGGTGGGAGTAAAGAGTGTCAAGTCCTAAGCCTAACAAGGAGAGTGTAGCCCCAGATGTGAGTAGGGACTATTCTCAGTAGTTACCAGAGCAGAGTGTGTATGAGTGATTCACGCATGAGTGCAAGCCTCCCTCAGAGATACTGCAGGTTTGGTTCCAGACTGCTGCAATAGAGTGAATATCACGATAAATTGAGTCACATGAATATTTTGGTTCCTCAGTTCATATAAAAATTATATTTATACTGTACTATAGTCTATTAAGTGTGCAATAGCATTATGTCTACAAAAACAATGTGCATTCCTTAATTAAAAAATACTTTATGCAAAAAAGTACCAAAACAGAGTAGTGACACTGAAGATCAGAGATCACTATAACAAATGTAACAGCAATGGAAAAGTTTGGAATATTGGGAGAGGTACCAGATGTAACAGAGAAACATGAAGTGAGCAAATGCAGTTGGCTAAAAATGGTGCTGAGAGACTCGCTTAATGCAAGGCTGCCACAGACCTACAAATTGTAAAACATCAGTCTCTGCAAAGCCTAGTGAAGGGAGGTATGGCTGTAGTCCAAACAGAGACCGGTTGACAAAGTTCTCCTCTAGTTTACTTCTTTATTCCAGAACTGAGTGTGAGCAATGGGAAAGAGGGTGAGAGATATAAGGATGGAGAGAAGGTGTAGAATGGAGGGTAACTGGGTGTTTAGTGGGATTATGGCATAAATTAGTTTCCTCCAACATGGATGATCAGCTGTCCTAGTTTACCTGATGGGTTTAGAACACAGAACTTTTAGAGCTGGCACCAGAAACATCTCAGACCAGCTGGGATGGCTGAACTCTGTTTCCCGACAGGTGTAGAATAATTGGAGAGTTGAATTTAACCAATATTAGAGTTATGCAATTTGTAAAGGATATGATTAAACTGAGGGGCTTAGAGTATAAGCTGGGTCAGGAGGAATAATGTCTCTGCAGTGGATGTCAATGGACATTGGCCATAAGGCAAGATTGGTGGATTAAGATCATTTTTGAGGGGTAGATACTGAAGAAATTATTTTAAAAAGACAACAGGCAGTGATCAGGCAGTCAAGGCTTGAAACATTTAGGAACATGTGCAGTTATCAATAATAACTTCAAGGTCCAGGAAGTGGCTGAGGCTGGGTGAGGGGTAGTAAGGAGGGTGGGCTTAAGATCACAGAAAGGCTGAATCATATGGATTGTCTATTGGGGTCTTGAAATCATAAACAGACATGATGAATGGAGAAGGAAAGAAGAAAAGTGAACCATGTCTAGAATCTTCCATGATGGGAAGGGCTGAAGACATAGTTGACATGGCAGAGAGCAGGGGTGCCAGGTCTTTACAGCCAATGTCATGCCCTCAAAGGAGCTGGGATTTTAGGGGAGAACAATTACCTGCACTGAGCAGCAGGGGCAAGGCGTTGGCCTGCCTTGCCTCTAACCAACGTGCTCTTCAAAACAAGCCCCCGCCATTCTGACCTGCTGGGAAAGCAGCATCCCCAAGAGAGAGCCAAGACTCATTTGCAGCTGAAATGAAAGGAACACTCATGGAAGAAGGTGTTGAGAGTATAGAAGGTTTTAGTGACAGGACACACTCCCTGGGTAGAGGAGAAGGACTGAAGGTCACGAGAGGCTGGCAGCTGGGCTGCAGCAGGGATGTCCGAGCTGTGTTGGGAATGAGAGCCCCGAGCTAGGGGAGAACAGGAAGCTGAGCCTCTTGTAGTGACCAAGAGAAGACCAGACTTGAGTGGGCTGAGTTAGCAACCAGTCCTAATCTAAGCCGCCTCTTGAGACTCATGTCTTTGTTCATTGGATGAGGCAAGTGGTGTTGGGTATGTGTTGTGGAGGGACACAAAAAGGAGCAAACATCAAGGACAGGACCAGACATGCTAAGGGGGCCAGTGTCCTGAAGAGCCTGAGCTCCCAGCTCAGTGCTGCAGGTGTGTCTGTGGTGTTGACAGACAAGTCACCTCCCTTTAAAAACAGCACTCACCGTGAGGATGACCTCCTCCTTCTCTCTTGGTCAAGACATCCCTTTCAGCATTTGGGAGCTCAAATTTGTGTGTATTGGACACAAATTACTGTCTATTGGAAGCTCTGTGATTCTTCTGAAAAATCTTGATTATTTGAACAGTTTATAGTAGCACATTTTGAAGGTTGTTATGGAAATACACCTTCCCAGGAAAGCTTCAGATGAGAAGAGATGGTGAAAACCAAACCCGCAATCAGCAGCTCTGCAGATTCTGGCTTCCCTAGTAAGAAGGCACGCCGTGGAAACTTTGTCCTCCTGTTAAGGCCACACCGCTTCCCAGGGCTCCTTTTTCAGAGAGAAGATGATTGAAACTGGTTCATCATCTTTCCATATAACAGCTGTCTTGGCTCCTATTGGGAGCAAAGTGGGATGAAAGGAAAGAATACTCTTAGTTACTCTCACCCTCATTTTTGGGGAAGCCAGAACAGGCAGTCAGATCCCCTCTGCCCCCAAGAAATAAATAAATCTATAAAATACAGACGTAGGGATAGAAGTGCTCAGACTGCAGCTGGGAGGAGAGACTGTGTCTAGCAGGTGCATGACTGTCTGTCTCCATCCCCCTCTCCCAGGAGAAGCAGGACAAGGCAGCGCTGCAGGCGGAGGTGCATCACCTGCGGCAGGACAACCTGCGGCTGCAGGAGGAGTCGCAGACAGCTGCGGCCCAGCTGCGCAAGTTCACAGAGTGGTTCTTCAACACCATCGACAAGAAGCCGTAACCAGGCCACCATCCAACCGGGGACGCTGGGGAAGCCTGCAGTCCCTTCATAGTCGCCAACATGTGGTTTCTTGCTATGCTTCTGGCCCATCGTAGCCGTGTTTGCTGTCCCGCTCTGTCTAGCACCACACCCCCAGCAGGACAGGGAGCCACCGCGTGACCGCAGAGAGCAACACCCTTGAAGATGAATGTAACACTGGTGTCGAGATGAATGTCAACTCTGGTGTCAGTGTGGACCTTTCAGGCTCTGCTGAAACGGAGCTCTGTGTGGGCTTACCTCACAAGGGACGGTGGTTGGGCTTTATGTATCAGGTGACCCGGTAGAGATATTAAAGCAGTTTACCATAGTTTGGGCTTTAGAATTGTAAAATAAACATGAGAACAAATAATCAGACATATACTTTAATGTTAAAGGTGCTCTATTTTTTTGGATGTACAGTAGTTTTATTTCCACAGCCACATTATCATAGCAATAAGAAAGAAGCAGATGAAATAGCTGGAAAAGCCGTGTCAGGGCAGGGGGGACAGAAAAAGCACTGATGTGTCTAACACAAGTTCAAATGCAGTCCTTTAGAGACTTATTTATTTGCAGGAGCAAACGGTGCCTGAATATTAACAGTGTTCTGATTAAAAAAAAAAAAAAGGATTCATATGCCTTGTAAATGGCTCACTGAGTAGTCACTTCAACTCTTAGTTCACTTTTGTATAGTTAATGCTCTGTTGAAAAAAAGCATCAACCTGCTTACTTACAAGAGCTCTCCTGTGTGCCGTGAGCCAGCAGAATCATTTGTACAATGCCAAATCTGTTTATCTTTGTACAGAAGCTTTGATGAAGTGTCTTGTATTTAACACCCTTATTTAAGCTTATTTAACCTTAAACTGTTAATTTTATAAACTTCGGTTTCACCTGCACTATGACGGAGGGCGGTGTAGGTGGCAGAGGGCTCAGAAGAGGCTGAGCTTGCCAGAGCAGAGTGAGGAGCGGGGCCGGACCTTCTAACAACTGGATGCTGCTAGTAACAAGTTGTTTGTATTGCTTTACCATTTTTAACTGTTCTATTTGAGATGAACGTACATTTTGCTTTTTTTAATAAATGTTTAAAATGAGTCCACACAAGGAACAGTGTTATCAGGTGAATGCAGACTTTGATGCTCTGATATGTCAACAATCTGAGTGTATGAGAATTTATTCTGGGTCCTTTAGGACCGTAATCTGTACTGAGTACTTCTTAGCCTTCTTACAGAATCCCAACCTGATTTAAAGAGTTACTAGTAGCGGTTAATGGTTGCCACGTGCCAGACCCTGTTCTCTGCACTTTTCATCCATCTCATTGAAGTCTAGCATTACTCTTGCTAGTTGGGTGCTGGGACTCCCATCTTCCTGCTCAGTAAACTAAGACTGAAGCCAGGCAGATGCTTTTGCTTTACAGGGTAACCAAGCAGATACAAAAGTTGATGTTATTTAGAGAAAACAGAGGACCTGATCTAGCCTCCCTGATGGCCAGCCTTCCCACCTCCCTACGCCATACCTGTAGACGAGGCCAGAAGGCTTCTGTTTGTTTTTTGGTCATGCCGCATGGCGTGTGAGATCTTGGTTTTCTGACCAAGGATGGAACCCATGTCGCTTGTACTGGAAGCACAGAGTCTTCACCCCTGGATTGCCAGAGAAGCCCCACCAGAAGGCTTCTGTTTGTTTTTGAAGAAATACTTCTCTGTCTATACGAGGGCTTCCCTGGTGGCTCAGTCACTAAAGAATTCTCCTGCAATGCAGGAGGCCTGCGTTCAGTCTCTGGGTTGCAAGGATCCCCTGGAAAAGGAAATGGCACCAGTATTCTTGCCTGATACTAGCAAAGAAAGAATCATCTCTCAAATCTTCCCCCAAAGGCCACACCAGAGAACGTGACCCTGTGTGGGCCTATGGGACTTTTGTCAAACCAATGTTCCCAGTCAGCCGCCAAGCTGTAGAAAATCACTGTCCTCCCGTAGTACATGTGGTTTTGAGCAACTTGCTGTCCTAATGGACACTTGTTAATTACAAAATGTACCCTTGGCAGCTCAGCACAGTTTTCTGTATGAACTTACTGTGTATAAGCTAAATATTAGACTGTATCCACTAAAAGTCATTTTTATTTCAGAATAAGTAATATCAAGCAGGTTTTTCCCTAACCATATGCAGTGATCTATTATGTGTTAAGGCCATTTTCACATATGACAAAGTTAATTTGTATTTCATAGGCTTTATCCCGCTATTCTCAGTCTTAAGGAGCAGGTTTATCATTAAAAATATAAATTACTTTGGGCATGGGCAGAGAATATAACAATACAGTCCTGCCTTCACTGATATCATAGTTATCTTTGAAATGCCAGGAATCATCTGTCCTGCTAACCCATTAAAATGCAGAAAGTGATGACATGTCATTAACTGAGGTCTCCTTCAAACTCATGAAACCATAAACCATAGTGCTCGTCTACAGAGCTAAAGATCAAAGAGATATCTATAAAAAACAGTAAAAGCATGCTCTTCATAGATTTCTTCATGAAGAACTGTGACAATGGCCAGTAAGGGAAAACATGGATATTAACATCCCTTGTTCCGTGTGTAAAATGTGGGCCTGGGAAGCCTGGATTGGGGTTTAAGAAGAGAACAGACATGAAATTTAGACTGACCAAAAAAGTCATGAATATGATCTCTTGAAGAGTTGACCCTACTCTTTTTCCCACAAGGAAAGTGAATCACTAGAACAAGCCACCGTCTATGGCAAAGCCACTCTCTGCCACAGTCCCTGTGAACTAGACTCATGCAAACCTTTCTGAGAGACAAAGGCCCACCACTTTTAGTCCCAGCCTCTGAAAGTTATTGATTCATCTCACATCCTCTGAAATCAAGGCAGTGTTTACTCCAGAATTTCCAAGTTGGGGGATGGAACAGGGGAAGAGAGGTTTGCAGGAGGAGGTGATGAAGATACTTATAGATGCTTTGCCCTTTTGGGTGACTGGTTAGTAAGAATCAGTTCCCGTTCACTTGAGCATTTGTGGATTTGGTGCTTACAAATTTAAAAACACTCCCCTAGTTCAATGCAGTTTATGCATATTACACACTAGCAGAAGGGAAAGCGGATAGAGTTGGCTGGGTTTAATTCAACACCTGCTTAAAGGCAGGTGGGAGGGAAATGTGTTTGTTGATGCTCCTCAGAGATGTGCAAAAATCCAAGGATTGCATTGGGTTTCTGACCTATGACCTCCAAGTTAACCCAGTTCAGTTCAGTTCAGTTCAGTCTCTCAGTCACATCCAACTCTGCCACCCCATAGACTGCAGAACACCAGGCTTGCCTATCCATCACCAACTCCCAGAGCTTACTCAAACTCATGTCCATCGAGTCAGTGATGCCATCCAACCATCTCATCCTCTGTTGTCCCCTTCTCATTCTGCCTTCAATCTTTTCCAGCATCAGGATCTTTTCAAAGGAGTCAGTTCTTTGCATCTGGTGGCCAAAATATTGGAGTTTCAGCTTCAGCATCAGTCCTTCCAATGAATATTCAGGACTGATTTCCTTTAGAATTGACTGGTTGGATCTCCGTACAGTCCAGGGGACTCTCAGGAGTCTTCTCCAATACCACGGTTCAAAAGCATTAATTCTTTGGCACTCAACTTTATTTATAGTCCAACTCTCAACATCCATACCCTAACTGCCAATAATAAGACTTATACAAAAGCTTAAGCCCAAAGAAAGTCTTCTAGTGAATTTTATAAAAGGTTTAAATGAGCATCTCTTCCAAAAGTGACATTCTTATATTTTAACTTGTAAGATTCAGGAACTGTTACTTTAAAAATATACATATATATATATATATTTTTTTTTTTAAGTTCCCTCTAGTTCATCTTAATATCAGAAAATTCAACTATTCAATTAGCAGACTCTGAAACATAACACCCTCTGTTTTCCATCCCTAATGTCCGACCTACCAAAAATTTGCAGAGCAGCTTGGTTTTTCACAAGTGCAGATAAGAAAATCATCAACCCCTTTGACATGCAAATACCATTTGGCCGCTTATTAGAGAACAGGATTAAGGGTTAGACTACCCATGTCTTGAGCATCAGCATCCATCAATCCGTCCCTTGGGTGCTGATGTAAAGGAACTTTTGTTGTTTAAATATCAGCTCCTCCCCTAGCCTTTCCCTGTGCATTGAAACGGGGAGGAAGTCCATGTACAGGAGGGGATTCAGAGTCCTAGCATTTCAGCAAATCATCTGCCTCGCCTAAATTGGTGCTGGCTTGGAGAAAATGGCTATAAATACACATCTGCAGCTGGAGCTGTCAGCCGCGGGCCGAGCTCCTCCATCGCTGTGCGGAGCGTCATGGGGCCTGGGCGCCTGGATCCTCGCCTCTCTTCCCATGACTGTAATCATTGATCACAAACCAAGTGGGATCTCGCTGAATGTGCCATTAAACCAGAATAATGAGACATGGCAATCATGAACTCTTCTAGGATCTGATTAAACACCTTGCAGAAGGCATTACTGAACCCCATCTGGGCTGAGGGCTTGCCAAACAGCAGGCTAAAACCCACAATTCCCGTTGCCATGAACAGAGAATTCTGAGACTGGGCTTTCTGTATCCCTGTAAATTAAGCACTTGAGAACTCAGCACTGTTCAGGGGAAAAAGGGACACTCCAACAGCAGGGCGTAAGGGTCTGAGGGTTTTACTCCTCAACTCCTTCTTGAATCTTTTCTATCACTACTCTAACTATTCAAAGACCACCATTCAGTCAACACCATCCTAAATCCATTTCATCTCTTGAGTTGCTGAGCTCTAAATAGACGGAAGCATGGTGGTAACCTAGTTAAAGAGAATAGCATATGGGGGACATGCTGCTTATACTAACTTCATTGTGGAGATGAACTCTGAAATCCAGTGTTTCTTCCTAACTGAACAGGTTCTTGTTCTATTCTTTCAAAGCAGGAGCCTCTTAAGAGATTTGTCCTGAAATGTAAAGTTTAACTAAATTTGGCTATCCTAATGTTCTGATGTCTCATCATTGTCTGTATGAGGATTATTCCTGTCATTGACACTGATTTCCAAATGAGAAATTATATTGTTTAAATGTTTTCTAATAATGTAGCCATGTGCAGAAATATGCCTAAAAAATCCCACCTTCACTTGTTCAAAGAATAGCTTTGCTTAATGAGCTTAGTTCTACCATATAAATACATTACATTAATGGATGCTAACATCTAACTTATAGATGCACATTTTATTTATAAAAATATTTGCCAATATATATGACCATTTTCAACACCTTGCTTGGAAATTCTGAAACCGCCGGTGCTTCTGCGATAACCATTGCCTCTTACAGAAACCGGCTACCTTTATTCTACTCTGAGGTTTCATCATGCATGGGCTTGTCTCCTCTTGAGTTATTATGCCTTGTGATGAATTGTATCATAAATGAAAAGGATAGGGCTGGGACAAAGGTTGGCAAGGATGTGGAGAACCTGGAACCCTGATGCATAGTTGACGGGAATGTAAAGTGGTGCAGCCACTATGGAAAACTGAATAGCGTTCCTCAGAAAATTAAACAGAAATACCGTGTGATCTAGCAGCTCCACTCTGGCCATTACTCCCCAAAAATGGAAAGCAGGAACTCAGATATTTACAGATTCATGTTCACAGTAGCCCAGATTCACCGGAGCCAAAAGGAGGAAGCAATCCAAGAGCCCATTGACGGGTGAACAGATAAACTGTGGTTTATACCAACTAAGGAACTTTATTCAACCTTAAAGAATGAATGACTTTCTGGCACAGGGTACGACATGGATGAACCTGAGGACATTACACTAAATGAAATAAGCCAGCCAAAAAAGGACAACCTCCACTTACAGGAGGTACCCAGAGTAGTTAGGTTCATAGACACAGAAAGTAGAATGATGGTTGCCAGAGGCTGGGGGATGTTGTTCATGGACACAGACTTTTGGTTTGGGAAGATGTGGCTAGCGGACGGTAGTGACTGCACAAAATACGAATGCGTTCAATGCCGATGCACTCAGCACTTTAAAATGGTGAAAATGGCCAAGTTGATGTGTAATTCACCACAATTAAGAGTAAATTGTCTATTAAAAAGTTGGGAGTGGGAACCTGAATGAGTTCGTTTGTGGGGACTTCAGATGGACAAGCATAGAAACACCAGAAAGTTCAATCTTTCCTCAAAGGCTTGTTGAAACAAATGCAGGAAAATATACCACCACCACCAGTGTGCTCTCCGGATGTCAGAGAGCAGCCAGACTTTGATCGATGGCCATCTATTCAGACAGACGTCATTCCAAGAAGCTGAGTTCTGGAGGCCTGCAGGAGAAGCAATGGGGGAAGAAGCCTTCTCTCCAAAGAGTGATTAATTTGGTAATTAATGCAAAGCAGAGGAAGAATGATTCTGAAATGTTTGCTCCAGGCCCTAAATTTTCACAGTTAGCTCGGCAGTTGTAGCATCTGGTAGGACAGGGAGATTGGATGAGCTAAAGGGTGAGATCAGACACCAGGGCAGCAGGGAAAGGATTAAAGATGAATAGCTTTAGGGGTGCTTGAGATTTTCAAGCCTGGAAACCATGCTTCAAAGGAAGGAAAAACAAAAGCCCTTATGAGAAGGCCCTGGCACTCATTGGAAGGAAGAAGAGCCATAGAGCTCGAAGGGACCAACCCCTTCACTTTATATAAAAAAGGACTCTCTGCTGGATGGATGGACTGAGGGCTGGGAAGCCAGGCAAGGCCAGGTGAATAACACGGTCTGCGATAAGGTGGTTCTTCAGTCACAGGGAAGGAAGTGCTGTGTTTGTGAATTTCATACACTGTTTGCATTTTGGGTAAGGATACCTGTACCCAAGATTTTTAAAATATTTAAATATTTTCATTTATTTATTTGGGTGCGCTGGGTTTCAGCTGTAACACAAGGGATCTTTGATCTTCACTGCGGCATGTGGTTTATCTTTTAGTTGCACCTCGAGAAGTCTGCCTTGTGGCATGTGGGATCGAGTTCCCTTACCAGAGATGGAATCCAGGCCCTTGCATTTGGAAGTGCAGAGTCTTAGCCACTGGACCACCAGGGAAGTCCCTGTACCCAAGATTTGGTAATGTCAGTCAAGTTAGAACAAGACAGAGAAGTAAAAATAAGGAAGCATCACTGGATACCTTTGAGATGAGGAATCACTGTGGGAGCCCTAATATTTCAACACTGCCTGAAATCATAAACTCTACTGTATTGAACCTGCTGATAGCCTGGCTCCCACAGTAATTTCTGCCCTGGCCATTGAATCCTTGAGCAAAATCAAGGCACAGCTGCAGAGCAGGTCAGATTCAAGATTCCAAGGCCCCACATCACCACTGCAGAGGTGCTAGGAGGATTGACCAGTTTCTTGTTCCTCAAAAAGGAGAAATATACAGCCCAGCCCTACACCCAAGCTGACAGAGTCCATCCAGAAAGGCAGATGGATGGCAAATGTGCTCGTGGAGGACACGGGGTCAGGGCTCCCCACTTCCATTCAGAAACTCTGGGGCTTCCCATTGATCAGTCATGGCACCTTTACCTGGAGAGGTCATGGTTAGCCAGCACCTTGGCAATTATCAAAGGGCTAATCAGGTGGTCTTTATTTTCACAGAACTGCTGTGGGCAGTTACAGGCCCTGGGAGCTGGGAAACAACCCTTTGTGCCCTTGACTATTACGTAAGCAGAGGACAGAGTTTTAACATGCACGGCCCCAAATTCTGCTTCCTTTCCGCTCGCCAGTCTTGGCAGGAAGAGAAAGAATGCTGAGTATTCACATGCCCTTGGCTGACCCCTCTGCTTAGAGTGTGACTCAGCTCTGCAGTTAAGAGGTAAATTCTCTTAAATAGTTGCCCGGACAGGATACGTCACCCCACAGTGGCATATCCCACTGTCCTTCACCAGGAACACCCCCACACTGGGTTCCAGAGAAGGGGCAAAGCCTGCCTGAGAAGGCTGAGACTATCAGTGAGTTCTTGTTCAAGACATTCTCTGCAGGGACTTCCCTGGTGATCCAGTGGTTAAGAATCCACCTGCCAATGCAGGAGATGTGGGTTCAACCCCTGGTCCAGGAACTAAGATCCCATATGATGAGGAGCAACTAAGCCCATGCTCCACAACTAGAATTTGAGCTCTAGAACCCTCCACCAGCAACTACTGAGCTCACATGCCGCAACTACTGACGCCTTGCATTCTAGAGGCTGTGCTTCACAGCTACTATGCTGAGAAGCCTGAGCACCGCAATGAGGAAAATGCCATGTGCAGAAACGAAAAGCCCTTGTGCCACAATGAAGAGTGAGTGCAGCCAAAATATTAATTAATTAGTAAAAAAAGAGAGAGATGCTCTCTGCCCATTTTCCGCCTGCAGGAACCAGGTGGCCACAGTCTGTGCTTTTTAAGAGGGATAGTTGGGGGCTTTCCTGGTGGCTCAGTGGTAAAGAGTCTGCCTGCCAATGCAGAAGACCCAGGTTTGATCCCTGATCCAGGATGATCCCACATGTTGAGGAACTGCTAAGCTCATGTGCTTCAGCTACTGAGCCAGTGCTCCGGGGCTGAGGAGCCACTGCTGAGCCCACATGCCACAGCTAGGGAACCCACAGGCCCTGGAGCCTGTGCTCTGCAGCAAGAGAAGGCACCGCAATGAGAAGCCCACACACCTCTAGTGGAGAGCAGCCACTCACCACAACTAGAGAAAGGCCCACGCTGTAATGAAGACCAAGCGGTCAAAAATAAAAAATAATTTAAAAAAAAAGGGATAGTTGGGGCAAATTTCTCAAATATCAGAAAACCCTGGAAGAACCATCTCATATCAGGACCTTTTTTCCTTAGCAGAATCTAGGATCTACATAATTTATGGATAATATTCTCACATACAATGTTAGTACTTTGGGGAGTTTTGTCCTGTAAATGGATAATCAATGAATCACCTCCCACTGACACATAACTCCTAACCACCCCCAGTGACATGCTCTTTCTTTCTCCAGCCCCTTCTTCCCCTGACCCAGACTATTTGCACCATCTGCTGTGGGGCAGACACCAAGATGGGCATTGAGCAGACAGCTTGAGTCTCCAAGGGAAAGATGCTGTGGGAAAGATGACTTTATGACCAGATAACAGAATTCGCTGGGGAGTCTGTAACAACACAAGGACCAACTGAGCAATATGGGTTGGGGGATGGGTGGGCAGGGGAAGGGCTCCTAGGAGGATGGTCCCAGGACCACCAGCTAGCTAGCCTTCACCCCACAACTCATCTGGTCTTCATTCCATCTCCCACTTGTTGCTGAGAGAAGCACAGTGATAGACTCTCTTCCCAGGCATGACAGGAAAACATCTTATACCCTGGGTACCAGAAATCAAACAAAATTTGAGGTTAACTTCACAAAGTCCTTTTTTTCCCATTTTGACAATTTCTTTGTCAAAGAGAATGATCAAGGATATTTAAAGTAATAGAATCAACATCTTTTTTTGAGGTCCTCAAAGTTGAGAACTCTTGAAATGATCCTATGATATGACATAATTCAACTGTTTTAGATCATTTCTGTCCTCCAGACCCATATGGTTGGCAATATATAGAAGAATGTACCAAAATATCATTGACAATCTTTAAGAAATAAAAAAGCATAAGGGATACTTAAGATAAAAATCAATCTTGCAGCAATTATTTTTAGAAAAGAAAGAAAATGCATCTTATATACCAGTGCTGTCCAATAGGAATATATACATATATTTTAAATTGAAGTATAGCTGCTGTAAAGTCACTTTCTTTTCCTGCCAGTGTGCACCACTATGATGGACTATTTTCTCAATTCAAACCCACAAACACCTATATAGGCGAAGGCTGCTTTCAAGCTGGGCAGTGCTGGTGGAAACCACATGCTCAGGCAGACAGTGTGAATCAGCTTGTGTGTCTGTTCATGTGTGTGTGTTGTCTTCCAGGACTTGATGGGCCTCAGTGGCAGAAACCCAATGGGACAATAGAAGGAGGCAGGACATACCAAGGAGTTGGGAACCCCAAGGCAGCCCAGGTGCCCAGCGTGAAGGAGGCACATTACTGCCCCTAGGCAGGTGAGACTCACCTGGGCCACCCCAGAGCATCAGCTGTAAGCAGCGGCAGCTCCTTCCTGGTCTGGGTCAGTCAGGGACAGATTAGAAGAAGGAGGCTGAGCCTGGAAGGAGGCACGGGGAAGTCCCAGATGGCTGACTGGTCTTCCCTCTCTGCATAGAAAACCCAGGACATGGGAGGAGACCTAACTCCTGGGTCTCAGCTCCAGGCTCCCCTCGAATCTCAACAGGGCACAGTGGGCTGGGGAACCCTGGGCTGTGAACAGAGCTACAAAGAGACCTAATAATGCATTTTCCCAGTGAGGCGCCAACTCATTTTAAGGAATGCCAGCCTGTCTCCCGTGCCAAAGTAAACTCCTGCAGTGAAAGCATTTCCCACCCTCCTCCCAAGTTTTACATTTTTAAACCTGGCAAAACAAAAGCGATCTGAGCTTGTGCCTGGCTCCAGCAGATGTCCAGAACTGCTTTCCCTGGGCGGGAGTCCCTGCAGGGACCCAGGAACAACCTGCAGGCTGTTTCCTGTTTGTGCTGCTCCACACAAGACTGCTGCCTAACCTCCACACTGCTGGGGATTGGCCAACCAGGTCAGCCCCATGCCCCGCGCTGCGGCTCAGCCAGCTCTTCTGCAAGGGAGGTTTCCAAGCTTCTTCCACGAAATTGCATGAAAGATGGAGATGACATTGTCAGCACATGGTGAGTCCATGCCCGGGTGAGCGGCAGAGCGGGTATCTGGATGTTGGGAGGCACTGAGACGGACTTCCCTTCTTGAGGGAAGATCTAACATGTCAGCTAGGCTGGGCACAAAGTACACGTGGCTTTGGGGTCAAAGCTCCAGATTTTGGAAGGAGAACAGGAAGCAGTGGTCTGGAGCAAGTTGAGGCTTGACCAGAGCTTGCTGCTTGCACAGCCAGCAGGGACCCTTCCAGGAGCCCTGCTGTGGGGCCAGGTGAAAAGCCACTTGTGGTTAAAGGAAGCACAGGGAGCTCTGGTTGGTGGGGATGGGAACCAGCAGGCCTGGACCGCTTTCCTCTCCTTCTCCTGCCTCAGTCTGTCCACTGGGAGCTAGAAACCCAGACCACAGCGCCTGTGCAGTGGACTGTACCTCTGAGAGGCTAAGGTCACACTAAGTACTTGGAGGCAACTTGCAAGAGCCTCAGGGATTCCTCTTCCTACCTACTCATTTTCAGTGCGTTTTTCGTGCTTGTTCTTTAATCACTAAGTCATGTCTGACTCTTTGCAACCCCAAAGACAGTAGCCTGCCAGCCTCTTCTGTCCGTGGGGTTCTCCAGGCAAGAATACTGGAGTGGGTTGCCATACCCTTCACCAGGGGATCTTCCCAACCCAGGGACAGGTTGGGAAGACACCAGGGAAGCCGACCCAGGTGGTGCTAGTGGTAAAGAACCTGTGGGTTCCATCTCTGAGTCAGGAAGATCCCCTGGAGGAGAGCATGGCAACCCATTCCAGTATTCTTACCTGGAAAATCCCATGAACAGAGGAACCTGGCTGGCTACCATCCATGGGGTCCCAAAGTGTCAGTCGTGACTAAAGTGACTTAGCACGTATGCAGGAAGCAGGTAAGAGGTGAGATGGGGCAGGATGCATAGCCGGATGAGGGGATGGCATTTGTGTGTGTGGGCCTTGGTTGGGTGCACACAGGATGGTCTTTGCTTCGTGTGGAGTTGTTACTCACTGCCAAGGCCACACCTGGATGTGCCTTCTTCTCCTTTGAAATTGTGAGTTCTGACACCCCATTCTGGCCACACCCTGCAGGCTTTGCCTCCCTGTCTCTCTGCCATCCTGGGACTCCGTAACCTGCTCCCTTGCTGCCCATCTTCCTTCTTATGCCGTCCTGGAAGGCGAGCAGCCCCTCTGCTCTTCCCAGGCTCTCTGTCCCAGTCTCTTCCTCCTCTCTTAAGGGCACGGTCCATCCCCGCCTCCCTCTCATATTCCCACCCTCTTTTTCTCTACAGTCTCCTTCCACCAAGCTTGTAGATGTCACTTGCCTTCCCTTTTCTTGAAAAACCCCTTTGCTAACAGCTGCCTTTCTTCTTTCCTTGTCTGAACTGTGTTTGATGATGAGGTGTTCTCCCCACTTGTCTGCAGGTTCACCCTCAAGCTCCATTTCCACTGCTGCCCTCCATCCTGATGGCTCTCATGAGGGCCACCAGTGGTGGCCAAAACAGGTAGACATTTCATTTTCCCAAGCAGAGTTACCTTTCATTATAGATTTTCCACATGCCAGCCACTGGCACAGGGCGACTTAATAGCTGTTCAGGATTTCCAGACCTTTCCCAGGACACTGGCGGTGGTGTTTCGCTAATCACTGCTGCCCCACTGCCTTCCCTTCAGGCTCCCCTGACCAGTCCTCCAGGAGCTATCGCCGCTCCATCCTACTCCTGCGGGCCTTGATGGTTTCAAAGCCACTTCTATGAACCACCCTCTGCTTGCGAGGGCTCCCTGGCTCCGCTCACCTGGAACAGAATCTTTGCTCATTGCACCTCCTTCTCTACGTCAATTCCCTCTCCAAGCTTGAGATTCCCCAACCAGGCATCTGCTCTTCTATGTCAATTAGGATGCTTTCAATTATAATTAACAGAAACCCAGTTCTAACAGACTTGACCCTAAGGGAATTTTTGGCTCACAGAACAGGGAATCAAGGTTGAACAGGCTTCTGAAGGGCTTTCATCTAGTGGCACAGGCATGCTCCCCAAGCCCTGGCTTCTGTCCGTGTCTCTGTCTAGTTCAGCAGGTCCACCTCCTTGTAAAACTGACTCTTCTGCTGCTGCCAGGGTAGCTACCCCAGCCTCCCAGGGTGACCTGGTTTTTTTCCTTACTTCCAGAAAGAGAGAAGGAGAATCAGAGGGAAAAAGATAAAGAGAAGTCACATGTCAGCGCCAAGGATCCAGCAAGACTCAGAAGGTTCACTTCAGCTGGGCAACCTGGGCCTGCATCCTCATCTCAGAGCTCATCACAGCAGGCAGGGTTGAGTTAAGACTTTCAGAGCCCATTAGAACTGAAACAGAACCCAGCTGGCCAGAGCCAACTGCACATGAAGCCTAGGGAAGGGGTGACTATCCAGGCTTGAGTCAGAGAACAGTCTTGCAGAGAGGAGAGAATCATAACTAGGCATCATCACCGACCCCACCACCTCCCCAGACAGCTCCTGCCCTGCATCCCCATCTCCATCTCGGTGGGTGACGGTGCCTGCCTGGTACCCAGGCCAGGCAGGAGTCTGGGAGTCAGCCTAGGTCACACTGCCTCTCCACTGGCTATATCTAATCCATCATCAAGATACACTTCAAAGGTGTTGCTGCTGATTTAAAGTCCCAACCCAGAAAATGTGTCCTCAAGTTTCTGTATTCTCTCCCAAGCAACACCGTTGCCACTGCCTACCTGGAATTTGGCACCTAACTCCTGAGTGGTCCCCTGGGCTCTCCCCACTCTGTCTCTACCTGACCCCAATATCATGCTGCAGGAAGGAGGGTATTGTGAGACATTCTTCTTGCCTTGCTCAGCTCTTAGTACTGTGCTTAGTTGCTCAGTCATGTCCGACTCTTTGCGACCCCATGAACTGTAGCCCAGGGGGCTTCTCCAGGCAAGAATACTGGAGTGGGTTGCCATGCCCTCCTCCAGGGGATCTTCCCAACCCAGGAGTCAAACCCAGGTTTCCCACATTGCAGGCAGATTCTTTACCTTCTTAGGCACCGTGGAAGCCCAAGAATGCTGGAGTGGGTAGCCTGTCCCTTCTCTGGGGGGTCTTCCCACCCGAGGAATCACACTCGGGTCTCCTGCATTACAGTGGATTCTTCACCAGCTGAGCCACCAGGCAAGCCCCCAGCCCCTGGGCTTCAGCATGAAACCCAGCCTCCCAGCCCTGACTTTTCCGGCCAGCATCTCTGTGCCCGCCTGCATCCTCACACACCCACTGGCTTCTTACACCCACCACACCATCTGCCTTCTGCTTCATTCGTATGTCTCCTCCCATCTTCTCTGCCTAATGGTCTCACGCTCTTCCTTCAAAGCCACACCCAGGAACAACTTTGCTTGTGAGTTCCCCTGATGCGTTCCTCTCTAGACACCTCCAGTCACAAGCCCTTCTTCTCGATGTCACGGCCTTTGAGCCATCATATGGACCATGATGATATCACTCACCTGGCTGACCTACCTAAAAAAGAGACATCAAATAAATGGACTCATTTTTTCAATTATCATCATTCATTCAACAGACACTTATTAAGTGCCTCCCGTTCACTTGACAGCACTTTTTTCTTAATCCCTCACATCGTTTGACCCAGAGTAGGTGCCTAGCTCACATTTGTTGCTCCAAAAATTGAGATTATAGGATGCCCACAGGGGAGCCTGGTGGGCTGCCGTCTATGGGGTCACACAGAGTCGGACACGACTAAAGCGATTCAGCAGCAGCAGCAGCAGCATTCACATTAACGCATGCTAAAATGTGTCCTAGGTGTCCCTTTGTGTTGCCACTGCTGCCAGGACGCTTGAATTCTGAGATCAGTGCATGCTCTCCCCTGGGCTCCTTCAGCACGGATCTCTTCTGAGCAGCCGCATCACAGGGCACCGACCGTGTGTGCTGTGTGTGTGTGCTCAGTCGCTTCAGTTGTGTCCGACTCTTTGCGACCCTGTGGACTGTAGCCCGCCAGCTTTCTCTCACCATGGAATTCTCCAGGCAAGAATGCTGGAGCGGGTTGCCATTTCCTTTTCCAGGGGATCTTCCCGACTCAGGGATCTAACCCACATCTCTTGTGTTTCCTGCACTGGCAGGTGGGGTTCTTTACCACTAGCACCCCCTGGGAAGCCCATGGCACGATACTGCCTGGGTTCAGATCCAGGATACTGACACTTATGAGCTGTGTGACCTTGAGCCAGCCACGTGGCTCCATATAAAAGAAGGATGGAGACTTCCCTGGTGGTCCAGAGGTTAAGAATCTGCCTTGCAATGCAGGGGATGCAGGTTTGATCCCTGGTCAGGGAATTAAAATCCCACCTGCCATTGAGCAACTGAGCCTGCAAGCTACCACCACTGAGCCTGTGTGCCACAGCTCAAGAGTGCCCTGCAGTGAAAGATTCCCCACGACACAGCAAAGAGCCCACCTGCTGCAACCAAGGCCCGATGCAGACAGATGAACAAATAACTAAAAAGAAGCGTGATAATACTGGGTTGGCCAACGAACCAGTGCAGACAAGCAAAGCACTTAGAAAAGCACCTGTCACATAAGGAACCACTCAATAAAAGCTAGCTCTAAGTATCATGACACAGCCCTTCCAGATGGAGAGCCCTGCCCCATCCCCTGTCCTGACTCCTGTACTCCTGCCTGGCGTGTGCCAGGGGCTTGGCAAATGCACATTGACAGTGCAGCACACTCGGCCATCACACTTATCAGATTGTGTTTTCATGTGCCACTCTCTGCAACTGGCACGTGAGTTTCTTATTCACATGTTTGCTTGTTTCTTAGCATCCAGTCATCAGTTGTCAGGTGCTGGGTGGATGCTTGTGGGAAGGATCAAGGAAGTAAGGACGTTGGAGTTCGACTCAAAATGGCCACAGAAAGTGCATGGCATCCCAGCTGAGATCTCCTGGAGTTCTGGAACTATCAATTATACAGTTCCTTGCCAGCCTCTTTTGTGAGACTGAATGCAGAGTCTGGAGCCGCTGCAGGTAAGCAGATCCCAATGGCTGTATCCTCAAAAAATGAGAGGATCTGGAATGGGCAGTGACAAGCCAGCCTGTGCCAGACACAGGGCAGCCCTCCAGGCTCACAGCTAATGTGTGCCCTGTGTGTCTGTGTGTGAAGAGGAGACCGGCAGGCCAGGCATTGCCGGGCCTCACATCAAGTGCTCAACACATCAGAGGATGGCTGAGTACAAGACAAGGGAGAGAGACCTGGTTACAAAGGAAGCTTAGGAAAAAGGGAATCCTACCTGGGAATGCTTAGCTAGTGTAAGGATGCTCTAGGAACATATAATTGCCACATTCTAGGCTATTACAGCTCATTACCAGTGTGGGAAGACAGCAAATGGGTCAAGATGGCATGTTCAGACTCTTGCCCCACATTTTATAAATAATGAATATGTAACAGCTGAAACATCCTGGAATGTGAAGTCAAGTGGGCCTTAGGAAACATCACTACAAACAAAGCTAGTGGAGATGATGGAATTCCAGTTAAGCTATTTCAAATCCTAAAAGACGATGCTGTGAAAGTGCTACACTCAATATGCCAGCAAATTTGGAAAACTCAGCAGTGGCCACAGGACTGTGGCCACAGAAAATGTCGGTTTTCATTCCAATCTCAAAGAAAGGCAATGCCAAAGAATGTTGAAACTACTGCACAATTGCACTCACCTCATATGCTAGTAAAGTAATGCTCAAATTTCTCCAAGCCAGGCTTCAGCAATATGTGAATCATGAACTTCCAGATGCTCAAGCTGGTTTTAGAAAAGGCAGAGGAACCAGAGATCAAATTGCCAACAACTTCTGGATGATCCAAAAAGCAAGAAATTTCAGAATACCATCTACTTCTGCTTTATTGACTATGCCAAAGTCTTTGAATGTGTGGATCACAAGAAACCATGGAAAAATCTGAAAGAGATGGGAATACCAGACGACCTGACCTGCCTCTTGCGAAACCTGCATAAAGGTCAGGAAGCGACAGTTGAAACTGGACATGGAACAACAAACTGTTTCCAAATCAGGAAAGGAGTACGTCAAGGCTGTATATTGTCACCCTGCTTATTTAATTTATATGCAGAGTACCTCATGAGAAATGCTGGGCTGGAGGAAGCACAAGCTGGAATCAAGATTGCTGGGAGAAATATCAATAACCTCAGATATGCGAATTCCACCATCATTATGGCAGAAAGTGAAGAAGAACTAAAAAGCCTCTTGATGAAAGTGAAAGAGGAGAGTGAAAAAGTTGGCTTAAAACTCAACATTCAGAAAACAAAGATCATGGCATCCGGTCCCATCACTTCATGGCAAATAGGTGGGGAAACAGTGGAAACAGTGTCAGACTCTATTTTTGAGGGCTCCAAAATCACTGCAGATGGCGATTGCAGCCATGAAATTAAAAGACGCATACTCCTTGGAAGGAAAGTTATGACCAACCTAGACAGCATATTCAAAAACAGAGACATTACTTTGCCAACAAAGGTCCATCTAGTCAAGGCTATGGTTTTTCCTGTGGTCATGTATGGATGTGAGAGTTGGACTGTGAAGAAGGCTGAGCGCTGAAGAATTGATGCTTTTGAACTGTGGTGTTGGAGAAGACTCTTGAGAGTCCCTTGGACTGCAAGGAGATCCAACCAGTCCATTCTAAAGGAGATCAGTCCTGGGTGTTCTTTGGAAGGAATGATACTGAAGCTGAAACACCAGTACTTTGGCCACCTCATGAGAAGAGTTGACTCACTGGAAAAGATTCTGATGCTGAGAGGGATTGGGGGCAGGAGGAGAAGCGGATGACAGAGGATGAGATGGCTGGATGGCATCAGAGTGAACTCCGGGACTTGGTCATGGGCAGGGAGGCCTGGCGTGCTGCAGTTCACGGGGTCGCAAAGAGTTGGACACGACTGAGTGACTTAACTGAACTGAACTGAACTACTCTATATAAAACAGACAAACAATGAAGATGTACTATATAGCACAGCTACTCAATATTTTATAATAACCTAGGATGGAAAAAAACCTGAAAAAATATGTATGCATGTGTTAAATATATATATGTATGTGTGTGTGTATATATATATAATTTGAATCATTTTGCTGTATACCTAAAACTAAAGCATTATAAATCAACTATACTTTAACAACAGCAAAATATATATTGCAAAAATGAAAAGTCAAGATTTCTGTTCCATGTCTGGGATCTGAGACCAAGGGAAAAAAAGGATATGGCTGAAAATATTATCAGGATAAGTTCTATGCATGTTCTATAATGTATAAATGTTGGTATTTAGAATATGTAAAGAACTCCAGCAAATTAGCCAGGGAAGAACATAACTAGAATAGAAAACTAGGCAAAGTATCTGAGTAGGCAAGTCACAGCTGGGGAAACCCTAACTAACAATGATATAAAGAGGTTCTCAGCCTTGCCAGTGATGAGAGCCAGACAAATGGAAATCACAGAGAAATACAAATCACCCATGCTGGCTCAAAAGCTGGGTGGTAGGAATTGGAGAAGGAAATGGCAACCCACTCCAGTGTTCTTGCCTGGAGAATCCCAGGGATGGGGAGCCTGGTGGGCTGCCATCTATGGGGTCGCACAGAGTTTGACATGACTGAAGCGACTTAGCAGCAGCAGCAGCAGCAGCTGCAGCAGGAATTGGTTATGAGGGACGAAGCAGGGTCCTTACGCATAGCAGGCTGGAGAGGGGCCTGCTGTGGCCCCTGGGGAAGCAGGCAGGCAGTGAGCATCTGCTGAAATGGAGCAGGGAAGTACCATTGTTTGTGTGTGTGCTAAGTCGCTTCAGCAGTACCTGACTCTGCAACTCCATGGAGTATAGCCCACCAGGCTCCTCTGTCCATGGGATTCTCCAGGCAAGAATACTGGAGTGGGTTGCCTTTTTTCCTCCAGGGGATCTTCCTGCCCCAGGGCTCAAACTCGCATCTCTTATGTCTCCTGCATTGCCAGGCAGATTCTTTACCACTAGTGCCACTTGGGAGGCCCATACTACACATTAAACATCTATTAACACAGGCACCAAAAAAAGTGTGCACATTAGTGTACAAGGGAACATGTCCAAGGAAAGTCATCATGGTGCTGCCTGTGACAGAAAAATTTTTGGCAGCCTTGGTGTCTATCACTAGGAAAGGAGAAGGTCAGGCCTGATGCTGTTCACATGGGAAATCCCTGGCAAAAACCAGAGGGCATCAACTAGGTCTGCAAGACCAAGAATTGGTCCTCAAAGGCACAAGAGAGTGCAGAACAAAGAAAAAAAGAAGAGCATTATAGCACAATACCATTTGGATAAAATTTGCAATAAATAGTAGAAAATGACTAAGGAGTTTTGTATGTTGTTCGCAGATATAAGTGAGAATCTCCCTGGTGGTCCAGTGGTTAAGACTCTGTGCTTCCAGTGCAGGGACCGTGGGTTTGATCCCTGACTGGGGAACTAAGATCTCAAAAGCCGCACTGTGCAGCCAGGTGTTTTTGTTTTTGTTTTTGTTTGTTTGTTTTGCTTTAAGTATCAGTTAACGAGTAGAGAATGGATTGGATGGGCCTCTGTGAATCTCATGAAGGGGGAGGCAAAGTGCAGATGGGAGATGGAGATAAATGAACATAAGAGGCCAGCAAGGACTTTTCCATGATGGAGTCAGCCTTGAACTTAGGAGTGTGGTTACACAGTCCTGGCCTAGTGAATTCTGTTCTTCCCTGGCTGATCAGGGCCAGAGACGGGTGCTTACTAGGGCCAGCTTCCTAACTGGCAGGCCCAGGGCACCGTGGAAATGTAGATCTCCTTGTCCAAACAGCAGGGAGACAGTGCTGTTGACACGAAAATGGGAACGTTTTCTTCTCTATTCTCTCCTCCTCTCGCTACCTGCCATGTTGTTTTGTATTCACTATGTAGCATCACACCCTTGGAAACAGGAATATCCCGTTGGTGGGTGCAGACCCTTAGAGGCTCCTAGGGTCTCCACTCTGGGGCTCAGCTGGGCCAGCCACAGTGAGGGACTCTGGGCCAGCTCTCAGCGGCTCCTAAGGGACTACAGACTCAAAAACCAAGACACGCTTGGTACCTGGATCAGGGCAAGCAAGGGGCTCACCTTCATGGCCCCCTGCTGCCATGACCTCCCAGCCTGGCATTCCTCAGTCTGCTCTCAGGTCTCCACTGTGGGACGATGGCAGTAGTTGCTGAGGGGGGCCCAGGGGAGGCCAGCTGGGATCTGAGATGCAAGGGGTGAGGGGGGTCCAGCATCTGAGGACCGGTCCAAGGAACACTCGACCTGCATTGCACCCTGAAGACTTCATTTATATGACATGAATTAAAAACTTGGTTATTAAGAATTTTCAGGCAATGACCACAAAGTAATAAACCCTCTGCCATTCATGGTTGCATAGCCATAGAGCTGACCTTAACACTCACCGTGACCAATGGATTTCCTCCTCAGGATAAACTCTGAATCTCACCACAATGTCCTGGGCACTTCGTTGCCTCCTACAAGCCAGTTGATACATTTAGGGAAGTTTGCAAAATGGTTGTTATGCCATCAGGGGCTTGAGATGGGCCATAATGGGAGCATCTACATCATGCATGGGTAAATCAGGGCTTTGTATTTCTAGGAAAGCTGGTTTTCCAGAACATTCTGAGTGTCCTTCCAAATTTTCTTCCCTCCATACAACCATCCTAAATAAACATCATGATGAGGTTGGAGGGACTGCAGCTTAAGATACAGCCCCATCTCCCTCTTTGATCCCAGGAGGAGAGGGATGGTAGAGCCACCACTGTCAGTGGGAGGCTCCCCAAGCTCAAATCCCAGGGCTAATTAGTCCCACCCAAGGTGCTCCCTTGGCCTGAGTCCTTCATTTTACAAGCGAGAAGATAGAAGCAGATGAATGAGTGATTCATCCAGGTGATGCCCAGTAAACATCAGAACTCAGCTGACCTCTTGGTGGGCTCATCAGAGTTACAGTTTCATGACATATAAAAACATGTTGTTGTTGTTGAGTAGCTAAGTCATGTCCAACTCTTTGTGACCCTATGGACTGCAGCACTCCAGGCTTCCCTGTCCTTCACTACCTCCTGCTGTTTGCTCAAACTCATATCCATTGAATCTGTGATGCCATCTAACCATCTCATTCTCTGTCAATTGTTTGCCAGTTTTATTTCAATTCCATGGTGGAATGATCATATTGTTGGATATATTTGGTTAACAATCTAAATCACTACAGTGAATTTTATCTGTCCCTTTTTATTTTTAATGTGTGCTAGAAAGTTTTAACTGGCGTAGCTGGCTTGCATCCTGTTTCTATTAGAGAGGTTGGTCTACAGATTACACAGGCCCATAGACCCAATGGGACCCGTTTGTTTGTTTTTTTGTGTGTGTGTGTGTGTGTGTGTGCGCATGTGCACAGAGGTGCATGGATGTGTATGTTCACCTGCTCGGTGCAGGGATGCAAAGAGCAGGGTACTTCCCCTGCGCCCTCCTGAAAGAGGCAGCCCTCTTCAGTGCTCCAACGTCTAGGAAAAGCTGATCACCAGCTACACACTTACTGAGTCTCCCTCACATTCCATAAAGCTGGTGGTACCCAGAGTCCAGGCTCCTGGGGTCTGCCACGGGTCCAACACCCTTCACCTCTGCCTGCATCTCTCTACACCCCCTTTCTCATCCAACTCCCTCCCAAAATCATGCTATTTTGTTCTGCATCTTTTCTGGTTCAAAGACATTTAACTAGGTTCAAATTTTCACAGCCTGGACTCCTGTCTGCTGGTCAATGGCAAGTTAGCCCCAGCTTAGCCCAAGGCTGCATGCAGGGTGAACTTCCGGGGAATCACATAGCAACTGGAATCCTGGCTCCATAAAACTGTTTGGCAGCTGTCCCGAGGGCTCTTTCCAGTGTAACCCTGTGAATCTGAATACTGGCTCTGGTTTCCTTCTCCATTGTCCACCCCACTGCACAAACCAGACCCGTTGCTATTTGTTCTGCAGAGTGAGTCCCTGGGTAAAGTGTGGAACCATGCTGTTACCCAGGACCAGCCCTAGCTGGGGGCACAGGGTCGTGTGGGAGGAGGGGGCATGAGCACTGTCTGCCCTCCATCACTCAGCTCTGTGCGGAGCTGGAGCCCAGGCAGCTCTGAGAGCTGTGCACACTGCCCAGCAAGCTCGTTCACTTCCGGCTGAGCTTCTGTCTTCAGGCCCCAATCTGTGAGCACCGGCCATGGCCTTGGAGAGGCAATGAGTGCCCTCCTGACACAGCAGGGCTGGAAATGTCTGCCTTTGTAATCCTGGGCTGTGAACCATTAGTGATGGGAGAACTTCCAGAGGCCATTGTGCTTGATCATGCATTTGCTAACACTTGCAAAATTATATCATTTCCACTCAGATGATCTTTCTTTGCTGAATCCACAAGCAAAATTGTTTTAAGGGTAGAGATTGTGTCTTATTTGTCACTGGACCCACAATGCCTAGCATTATGCTAAATGTTCAAGAAAAGGTTTATTGTGAACTGAAAAAATGGTGGTATATGGGAAAAGGGGAAAAAAAGAAATATTTGGATTTGGCATAAAAACTGAGTTTCAATTCTGCTGTGTATCTTTAGACAAATCACTTACCCTCTCTGAGCAGCTGGGTTTCCCTGGTGGCTCAGATGGTAAAGAATCTGCCTGCAATGCTAGAGATCTGGGTTCGAGCCCTGGGTCGAGAAGATCTCCTGGAGAAAGGAATGGTAAACCACTTAAGTATTCTTGCCTGGAGAATCCCAAGGACAGAGAAACCTGGTGGGCTACAGTTCCTGCAGTGGCAAAGTAGTTGGACACAACTGAGCGACTAACACTTTCTCTGAGTTGTTGGTCCCTCAGTGGAATAGTGAATATAGTAACAGGAAATGCATCGTCCTATGGTGGAGCTTAAATGGTAAGCTGTCTTTAAGACATCCAACAAGTAGTAGGCGCTCATTGAGTAGAACTTCCCAACAGGTTCAGCTGTGTGGTTAGAGTCTCTTATGATTATCATGTTATCATTCTTTGTGTGTGTGTGTTGGAGGGCGGGGGTGGCCAGTCCCACAACTCATTTCCTTTCCATCTGGCCGGGAGGAACACTGAAGCCCCAGGGAAGCTCAAGGCCAGACGGAAGTGGTGAGAATTCTCAAGCCTTCTCTTCCGAGGCCTGGGCTGCATATTTTGGAGGATATAGAGGCAGCTAGTTGATGAGCATGCTGGGCCGGTAAGGCTTATGCATAAATAACTGGAGGCTTTAGCATTAGAGGCAGAGGGGTCATAGCTTAGAGTCTGAGCCCTTCGGGAGGCCCCTTAGGATGGGACATTTAGGGTGGGACTCCTGCCCAGCACAGGTCTGCGAGGCCTCTTCTCCCTCCGAGGTTTCTGACTTGTACCCCAGGAGACATCTGTGTGTGTCTTGGGGTGGAAGCCAGGGGCAGAGGCGAGGCCTCAGGGAATGTCCTCTGGTGGACACACCTACTTCCAAGGCTTCCCCTGGCCTCTAAGGCATCTTGGTATGAATTAGGAAGGGTGTCCCCCGGGAAGGCCCTTCTTCAGATCAGACTCACAGTGAAACCTGAAGCACCAGGGCTGGATTCCAGGGCCCTCTCACCATAGTCCCAAACTGCACCACACACGGTGGGAGGGTCACCTGTGTCCCAGATCTGTCCACAAGCCGGGTTTAGCCCACCCACATGGCTGCAGCATCCATCCTCATGCCCTGGTGACCCTCAAGCCTTGGCCTCTGGCTTTGGGCCCTGACCTTAACTGTTGGTTCTCACTTGACCATGTCAGCTCCTCTGTGGGCCCTAGCCTGTTCCCTATTCTCTCTCCTGACCCTGCCTCCCATCTTGGATCCTCTGGGTGATAGAACCAGCTCTTCTGTGACTCACCTTGAGTGCCCTCAAGTCGTGGAAGGCACCCCTCTGATCCAAGGGTTGACATGGGGTGAGATCAGCACAACACCATCTGTGTAAGGACTCCACTGATGTGGAAGGGGCCTTCCCTCCCTTACCCCCTGGTCTCCATCGTGGCTCTACTTCCTGTCCACTGCATGCAGTTCTGACCTCTGACATTTGCAGGCAGGGCAGCACCTTCCTAATCTGGCAGGTGCTTCTGCTGTTGGAGGCCATTTTTATGCCTGGCATTAGAATGACACAATTGAAACCACCAGTGGCTAATACTAAAAGAAAGCAGGATTGACAGAGGGCACCCTGTGACCTAATGAGAGCAAAACTGCTGCATGGGGACTTGAAAGTCACCGCCCAGCTGTGTTCTGGCAGGAGGGCAGGCTCCCGTCTGCAGGGTTAGCAAGGGGATGTGTGAATGCAGCCGTGGGATGCTCATGCATCTGTGGCCATGGACAGGCGCAGTCGCAAGTTCTGCATAGACTGATCCCACTACATTTTTAGACTTTTGCTGGTCTCAGGGAAAAAAAGTGAAATCTGCAGCATCACACCCCCTCTCTGCCAGCTACTGGTGTGTTCTCTAGGCCTCAGTTTCCAGATCACTAAATTGGGATAATAATAATCTAATTCACAGAAACACTACGGGAACTGAGAGGATATATTTTGATGCTCTGAACAGCATAATGTGTTAGCAGCTCAGTCATGCCCGACTCTTTGTGACCCCATGGACTACAGCCCACCAGGCTCCTCAGTCCATGGGATTTTCCGGGCAAGGATACTGGAGTGGTTTGCCATTTCCTTCTCCAACATAGGAGAACAGCATAATAGGGAAGAATAAATCTGACTCCAACTTGTTGCTACAAGTTAAGAATGTTGCCTACAGCCTGAAATATGCAGGATAGCTCATCCTTAAGTCTCGGATCTTTAAAGGTATAATACTTTCCCATTTAAATTTTTATTTAGTTTTTAATCTTTGGTTGTGCTGAGTCTTCATTGCCGTGCACGGCTTTCTCTCGTTTTGGAAAGCGATGGCGATGCTCTTGAGGTTCTGAGCTTCTCATTGCGTGACTTCCCTTGCTGCAGAGCATGGGCTCTAGGGCATGAAGGCCTCAGTAGTTGCAGCACGTGAGCTCAGTAGTTGTTGTACATAGGCTTAGTTACCCTGTGGCATGTGGCATCTTCCCAGACCAGGGATAGAACCCGTGTTTCTCCTGCATGGCAGGCAGACTCCCAACCACTGGACCACCAGGGAACTCCTACTTTTCTATTTATATAGAGAAAAAGAGTTGCTGAACAGAGAACATCATTTATCTTGCTGGGGGTTTATAGAAACATCCTGACATGATTTACATTGACAGCTGCAAGAACAAAGGATTCGACATCTTGAAGTTTGCAACAAACAACCAGACTTCATCTGCTTTTGGTGTAAAAGAAATCTGAATTCTAACTCAAGTAGGATATTTCTTTGGGAGACTAGTCCACCATCTCAGTCTGCTGACCTTTGAAATAAAGTGTCTGTTCCTTGCCTCAACAACTCCTCTTTTGATTAATAAGTCTGTCATGCGCCAAGCAGTCTGAGACTAGACTTGATAACTACAGAAGGTATTACCTATTTCCTCCTGGAGTTAGTCCTGGCCCTGTGACTAAACTCTGGTTGATGAGACGTAAGTGGAAAGATGGAGGATGTGGGAGAAGATACCTTTCTTCCCACCTGGAGCACATGGTCAGATGGATGAGCAAAGAGTTGAAGCAGGACCCTCACTGTCTGCACAACCACCAGGATTCTTTATCATGGCAGAGTTTTGGGAGCTTATTTAGGTTTTTCTGTCATCCTAATCAATTCTGTATGTGATATTCAAGCAGGTAGTATGAGACCAGGAAGGAAGAACCTGGGTGCTGACAAAGAAGACTGCAAGTGGAATGAGGAAGGCAAGATTTGCCTACTTGTGTCAGGGCTGGCCCCATGAAAACATCCTACTTTTACATCCCTATACCTTTATTTTGCACAGAGTGGCCAATTGCAAGATCTCCTTGTACTGGGAGGAGCTCTCCCTACCAGGATCCTGGAGTCTCTGGGCTGCTGGCCTCACACACCTGGCTATTGTCTCTGCACTGATGTTTTCAACTTAAGTCTGAATTTGTCAATAAGGAGTTCATGATCTAAGCCACAGTCAGCTCTCGGTCTTGTTTCTGTTGACTGTATAGAGCTTCTCCATCTTTGGCTGCAAAGAATATAATCAATCTGATCTCGGTGTTGACCATCTGGTGATATTCATATGTAGAGTCTTCTCTTGTGTTGTTGGAAGGGGGTGTTTGCTATGACTAGTGTATTCTCTTGGCAAAACTCTATTCGCCTTTGCTCTGCTTCATTCTGTACTCCAAGGCCAAATTTGCCTGTTACCCCAGGTGTTTCTTGACTTCCTACTTTTGCATTCCAGTCCCCTATAATGAAAAGGACATCTTTCTGGGGTGTTAATTCTAGAAGGTCTTGTAGGTCTTCACAGAACCTTTCAACTTCAGTTTCGTCAGCATTACTGGTCGGGGCATAGACTTGGATTACCGTGATATTGAATGGTTTGCCTTGGAAATGAACAGAGATCATTCTGTTGTTTTTGAGATTGCATCCAAGTACTGCATTTCGGACTCTTTTATTGACTATGATGGCTACTCCATTTCTTCTAAGGGATTCTTGCCCAGAGTAGTTGATATAATGGTCAACTGAGTTAAAATCACCCAAGCTGGATTTAGAAAAGGCAGAGGAACAACAGTTCAAATTGCCAACATCTGTTCGGTCATTGAAAAAACAAGAGAGTTCCAGAAAAACATCTACTTCTGCTTCATTGACTATGCCACAGTCTTTGATTTTGTGGATCACAACAAACTGTGGAAAATTCTTAAAGAGATGGGAATACAAGACCACCTGATCTGACCTGCCTCTTGAGAAATCTGTCTGCAGGGCAAGAAGCAACAGTTAGAACTGGACAGGGAACAACAGACTGGGTCCAAATCAGGAAAGAAGTACATCAAGACTGTATATTGTCACCCTGCTTATTTACCTTATATACAGAATACATCATGAGAAACACCAGGCTGGATAAAGCACAAGCTGGAATCAAGACTGCCGGGAGAAATATCAATAACCTCAGATATACAGATATCACCACTCTTATGACAGAAAGTGAAGAACTAAAGAGCCTCTTCATGAAAGTGAAAGAGAAAAGTGAAAAAGCTAGCTTAAAACTCAACATTCAGAAAACTAAGATCATGGCATCTGGTCCCATCACTTCAGCAAATAGATGGAGAAGCAATGGTAACAGTGAGAGACTTTATATCTGTGGGCTCCAAAGTCACTCCAGATGGTGACTGCAGCCATGAAATTAAAATATGCTCGCTCCTTGGAAGAAAAGCTATGACCAACCTAGACAGTATATCAATAAGCAGAGACATTACTTTGCCAACAAAGGTCCATCTAGTCAAAGCTATGGTTTTTCCAGTAGTCATGTATGGATGTGAGAGTTGGAGTATAAAGAAAGCTGAGCACTGAAGAACTGATGCTTTAGAACTGTAGTGTAGGTGAAGACTCTTGAGAGTCCCTTGGACTACAAGGAGATCCAACCAGTCCATCCTAAAGGAAATCAGTCCTGAATATTCATTGGAAGGACTGATGCTGAAGCTGAAACTCCAATTCTTTGGCCACCTGATGCGAAGAACTGACTCACTGGAAAAGACCCTGGGTAAAGACCTATTGTAAAAGATGCTGGGAAAGATTGAAGGCAGGAGAAGGGGATGACAGGATAAGATGGTTGGATGGCATCACTGACTCGACGGACATGAATTTGAGTAAACTCTGGGAGTTGGTGATCAACAGGGAAGCCTGGCGTGCTGCAGTCCATGAAATCACAAAGAGTTGAATATGACTGAGCAACTGAACTGAACTGAACCGGTGTTTTCATCTTTGGGTAACTTGCATAATCCCTGCATGAGCTGCTCATCACCAGTGCTGGGCCTTCTAGCAAAGGGAGGCAGATTTGGGGAAACAACCATGCAGCATGGCTTCGGTAACATTGTTCCTCCTGAGAATGGTGTCTTGGGTTGCAAATGCTGACCTGAAAACCCCACTGTAGAACTGGACTTTGTGAGATGGAAATTGCTAAAATAATAAGTGTTTCATTGTGCTTCGTGCTGACCTTCTCTTTGGAGTGTTGGGACTGTGTACACCACAAACGTGTCTGCCAGAGTTCCTTGAAGACACATGACCTCCATGGCATGTTCTGAGTCAGCTGGCTCTGAAGGGGGAGGTTTTATTCCAAACTTTCTCTCCCCTCCCCTCTGAAAGCCACACTTAGGGAGTGTGTTAAAGGTTATTTCTTAGGACGGTGGGAATGGTTATTATTCTGGGACATCTTGGTCTGAGAAATCACATGTTGCAATCAGTCCCCAGAGTTTTCTTTCTTGAAATGTGTGAAATCAGCCTTGAAGATGGTTCTTGAAGATACACATTTTAAATGATGAAATCTGCACAGGATTGAGCTATGTACAATCAATTGCAAGAAGCTGAAATGCTATTATGCCAAAGAGTGTGGTCTATGCCTTAATTAGATGTATCATTGTACCTAAACAAGGACCACATCCTTCAGAACATGGTCAGGACAGGTATAGAAAGTCAGAAAATGCAAAGTCATAGAGACAGATGTTGCAGTGCCCATCTGAGCAATATCAGAGAGCATGCTCAACTGGGCGAAGGCAAGTCTCAGCTGGGTGTATCCTTATTTTCTTATTTTGGATAAAAACTTACTGGGCTTCTAGAGACAGATGCTAAACAATGAGCTCAAATAAGGCAGGGGTAATATGTTTAACTTATCCATAGTAGGCAATGTTAGGGCAATAAATTTACTAACTCTGTTAAACATTCAAATGACTCACAAACATACATAAGAAGATTATATAGTATATCAATCATGCCTTTTTATTCTATTATTCTATAATCTTAGCTTTGCTCTCTTGGGGCCTTAGTAACCCTGGGTGGAGTGCTTCTCCATCCTCTCCCAGGGTTTAACCCATTTCTAAGGAAGATGAGCAAGATGGTGGATGGTCAATTTTCAATGCTGAAATCAGATAGATTATATTCTTTGCAGCCAAAGATGGAGAAGTTCTATACAGTCAACAAAAACAAGACTAGGTGCTGACTATGGCTCAGATCATGAACTGCTTATTGCCAAATTCAGACTTAAATTGAAGAAAGTAGGGAAAGCCACTAGACCATTCAGATATGACCTAAATCAAATCCCTTATGACTATACAGTGGAAGTGAGAAATAGATTCAAGGGATTAGATCTGATAGACAGAGTGCCTGAAGAACTATGGATGGAGGTTTTGACACTGTATGAGAGACAGGGATCAAGGCCATCCCCAAGAAAAAGAAATGCAAAAGAGCAAAATGGCTGTCTGAGGAGGCCTTACAAATAGCTGTGAAAAGAAGAGAAGTGAAAAGCAAAGGGAAAAAGGAAAGATATACACATTTGAATGCAGAGTTCCAAAGAATAGTAAAGAGAGATAAGAAAGCCTTCTCAGTGATCAGTGCAAAGAAATAGAGGAAAACAATAGAATGGGACAGACTAGAGATCTCTTTAAGAAAATTAGAGATACCAAGGGAACATTTCATGCAAAGATGAGCTCAATAAAGGACAGAAATTGTATGGACTGAACAAAAGCAGAAGATATTAAGAAGAGGTGCAAAAATACACAGAAGAACTGTACAAAAAAGATCTTCATGACCCAGATAATCATGATGGTATGATCACTCACCTAGAGCCTGACATCCTGGAATGCAAAGTCAAGGAGGCCTTAGGAAGCATCACTATGAACAAAGCTAGTGGAGGTGATGGAATTCCAGTTAAGCTATTTCAAATCCTAAAAGAAGATGCTGTGAAAGTGCTGCACTCAATATGCCAGCAAACTTGGAAAACTCAGCAGTGGCCACAGGACTGGAAAAGGTCCATTTCGTTCCAATCCCAAAGAAAGGCAATGCCAAAGAATGCTCAAACTACCACACAATTGCACTCATCTCACACATTAGCAGAGTGATACTCAAAATTCTCCAAATCAGGCTTCAACAGTATGCAAACCATGAAATTCCAGATGTTCAAGCTAGATTTAGAAAAGATAGAGGAACCAAAGATCAAATTGCCAATATCTGCTGGATCATCAAAAAAGCAAGAGAGTTGCAGAAAAACATCTATTTCTGCTTTACTGACTATGCCAAAGCCTTTGACTGTGGAAATAAACTTTTCACAATAAACTGTGGAAAGTTCTTAAAGAAATGGGAATACAAGACAACCTGACCTGCCTCTTGAGAAATCTGTATGGAAGTCAGGAAGCAACAGTTAGAATTGGACATGGAACAACAGACTGGTTCCAAATTAGGAAAGAAGTACATCAAGACTGTATATTGTCACCTTACTTATCTACCTTACATCCAGAATACATCTTGAGAAACACCAGGCTGGATGAAGCACAAGCTGCCGGGAAAAATATCAATAACCTCAAATATGCAGATGACACCACTCTTAAGGCAGAAAGTGAAGAAACTAAAAAGCCTCTTGATGAAAGTGAAAGAGGAGAGTGAAAAAGCTGACTTAAAACTCAACATTCAGAAAATGAAGATCATGGCATCTGGTCCCATCACTTCATGGGAAATAGATGGGGAAAAAGTGGAAACAGTAACAGACATTTTTCTGGGCTCCAAAATCACTGCAGATGGTGACTGCAGCCATGAAATTAAAAGATGCTTGCTCCTTGGAAGAAAAGCTATGACCAACCTAGACAGCATATCAATAAGCAGAGACATTACTTTGCCAACAAAGCTCAATCTAGTCATAGCTATGGTTTTTCCAGTAGTCATGTATGGATGTGAGAGTTGGAGTATAAAGAAAGATGAGCACTGAAGAACTGATGCTTTAGAAGTGTGGTGTTGCAGAAGACTCTTGAGAATCCCTTGACCTGCAAGAAGATCCAACCAGTCCATCCTAAAGGAAATCAGTCCCGAATCTTCATTGGAAGGACTGATGCTGAAGCTGAAACTCCAATATTTTGGCCACCTGATGCAAAGAACTGACTCATTTGAAAAGACCCTGATGCTGGGAAAAATTGAAGGTGGGAGGAGAAAGGGTCGACAGAAGATGAGATGGTTGGATGGCAATCAGTGACTCAATGGACATAAGTCTGAGTAAAATGTGGTAGTTGGTGATGGACAGGGAGGCCTGGTGTGCTGCAGCCCATGGGGTAGCAAAGCGTCGAACACCGCTGAGAGATTGAACTGAACTGAACTGAGGGAAGATAAACAACTTACTTGGAAATGTACCTTTCAAATGCAAATCAATGAATCTAGAGCCCACGTCCCAATCACCGTCTCTATTAGGCTGTAACCCTAGCCCTATCCATCTGCCCTAATCATCCCAGGGCCAGAGGGCCAGGCATAGACAACTAGGGCAGCCCCTCTGCCCCAGAACCTGCTGAGAATTAGCAAACTAGCCAAATCTGAGGTTGCTGACCCTGCCTCCCCTCTTCCTTCCCATGGAAATCACATTAAGCCTCTTGCTCACATTTTCCCTGTTCCCTTTGTCTCTTGATCAGCCCTGGTCTTTCTCTGCATTTCGTGCAGTTTCTAGGGATCTGTGAGCT
Source organism: Madoqua kirkii (assembly GCA_006408675.1). Classification (NCBI taxonomy): domain Eukaryota; kingdom Metazoa; phylum Chordata; class Mammalia; order Artiodactyla; family Bovidae; genus Madoqua; species Madoqua kirkii. The sequence goes on from SJYC01064716.1 coordinate 35,250, forward strand.
CTATACTTACAGTTTTTATGACTTCTTCCTTCATTCCTTCATGAGAGTCATTTTTCTCTGTGTGTGCTATCATACCTGTTTGTGTATATATATATATATCTATCTCCTGCTCTAGCTCTATTCTCACCAAAAATCATTTTCATATTTCACTTCTCATATAACTTGCCCACAGGGAGAGAAAAGTGTTAGCAATCAGACCAGTGTGAACATCTGGTCTACCTGACAATTCAATTTCTCATTCTAAAATTAAAAACAGATATTCTGGTTGTATACTTAAGTTTCTAGTGAGTTTTATGAGAATGAGTCAACCTCCCCGGTCCAAATGCTTCTCAGACCCTAAAGGAACAAGATGGAGGTCACAATGAGAATGGTGATTAATTCCCTAAACCCAAAGCTACTCTGAGAAGACAGATCTGCATGATCATCTGCCCTCCTCGATAATATCCAGCTGCCTGGGTGTGGCCTTTCCTCTACACCCTCTTCTGAGCTGGTTGATGTATAAAAGCCAGCACCATTCTTGTGGGCCCCATCACATGTCCAGAAATACATATGCTTACTAAGAGCCCTGCCTGTGGTCAGCCTCTTGGACCTGTAAATCACTCTGGCAGTTGTTGTTTAATCTCTAAGTTACAATGTCTGACTCAGTGTAACCCTATGGACTGTAACCTGCCAGTCTCCTCTGCCCATAGGACTTCCCAGGCAAGAATACTAGAGTGGGTTGCCATTTTCTTCTCTAGGTCATCTTCCTGACCCAGGACCCACAACTCCTACTTGGCAGGTGGGTTCTTTACCTCTGAGTCACTTGGGAAGCCAAGTTGCTCTGGGTGAAACACAAAATGAAAGAAAGTCTGACCAGTGAGGGAAATCTTAGACTTGTGAAGCCATCTAAATGGTGGTTCCAGAGAGGAGCAGTGAGGACCAGAAAGCCCAGCCAGGACAGGGGTGGACCAGCCTTCCTCCCCATCCTTGTCTCAGCAGCAGGCCGTTTGTTTCCTGGCCACTGGGTCAAAGTCAGTCCCAGAGCCAGAGGCAAATGTGCCCTACCCAGCTGCCTGGAAACACCTCCCCCCTTCCCCCAGGCTGTTTAGGAAGTGCATCTAAGCTGAAGCCTCTGAACAGAGGCTGCTTTGTCTCTGTGATGCTGTCGCTGCAGAACAGTGTTGGAGCCACTCAGCAGCCTCATGGTGCCTCAGAGGACAGGCAGCTCTCCAGGTAGTCAAGGGAGGGAGCCCTCTGCCCTGCACACCCTGGCCCTCAGCTCAGTTCAGTCCCTCTGTCGTGTCTGACTCTTTGCAACGCTATGGACTGCAGCACGTCAGGTTTCCCTGTCCATCACCAACTCCTGGAGCTTGCTCAAACTCATGTCCATTGAGTCGGTGATCTCATTCAACCATCTCATCCTCTGTCATCCCCTTCTCCTGCCTTCAGTTTTTCCCAGCATCGGAGTCTTTTCTGGTGAGTCAGTTCTTCGCATAAAGGTGGCCAAAGTGTTGAAGCTTCAGCTTCAGCATCAGTCCTTCCAATGAATATTCAGGACTAATTTCCTTTAGCATTGACTGGTTTGATCTCCTTGCTGTCCAAGGGACTCTCAACAGTCTTCTCTAACACTACAGTTCAAAAGCACAGCCCTCCCCCAGCTGTGGGCAGGTTTCCATTATCACTCCTCCCTTTGCTGGCTGGTAGCCTTGGGAACCACCCCTCCGAGTCTCATGGGCCCCTGTGAAGCTGGGCTGTGGCAAAGAACCCTGGGGCCCAGGGCTCCGGGTCTATTTGTGCACAAATAAAGACCCAGCCACTGAGAAGCTGCTCATCTCACAATGGGGCTGCCAGAGCCTGGGTGGGAATGAACAGAGATTTCTTTGGGCCAAGGACCTTCTGAACAAATAATTAAGGGATGGATAGGAAACAAGGATGCAGGGGGATAGGAGGAAGGACGACAGCTCATCTAAGCCTTGGAGGCCAGCCCCAGTTAACATCCCGAGGGGAGAAAACAGACATGCCCAAGGCAAGCCTGCAAGTCTGAGGCCCCCGCCTGAGGATCCCTGTTCAGTTCAGTTCAGTCACTCAGTCATGTCCGACTCTTTGCGACCCCATGAATCACAGCACACCAGGCCTCCCTGTTTATTACCATCTCTTGGAGTTCACTCAGACTCACGTCCATGGAGTCTGTGATGCCATCCAGCCATCTCATCCTCTGTCATCCCCTTTTCCTCCTGGCCCCAATCCCTCCCAGCATTAAAGTCTTTTCCAATGAGTCAACTCTTCGCATGAGGTGGCTAAAGTACTGGAGTTTCAGCTTCAGCATCATTCCTTCCAAAGAAATCCCAGGGTTGATCTCCTTCAGAATGGACTGGTTGGATCTCCTTGCAGTCCAAGGGACTCTCAAGAGTCTTCTCCAACACCACAGTTCAAAAGCATCAATTTTCTGGCGCTCAACCTTCTTCACAGTCCAACTCTCACATCCATACATGACCACAGGAAAAACCATAGCCTTGACTAGACAGACTTTCGTCCGCAAAGTAATGTCTCTGCTTTGAATATACTATCTAGGTTGGTCATAACTTTTCTTCCAAGGAGTGAGCGTCTTTTAATTTCATGTCTGCAGTCACCATCTGCAGTGATTTTGGAGCCCCCCAAAATAAAGTCTGACACTGTTTCTGCTGTTTCCCCATCTATTTCCCATGGAGTGATGGGACCGGATGCCATGATCTTCGTTTTCTGAATGTCGAGCTTTAAGTCAACTTTTTCACTCTCCCAGAATGTAGGGATCCCTGTTAGTTACTGTACATACAAAATACTGGACACACCCAGGTAGGATCTGCATCAGCCTCAGGCAGCTCTAAGACCTTTGAGACAGGCTGTGTCAACTACCCTTCATTTGTGGGCTTGGATGAGATGAGAGAGGGGCAGGGTGATACAAAGTGAATAGTCTGGAATCCAGGGGCCTGACCCTGACTGCTCTGTCCCTCTGCCCAGCCTTGGAGAGCTTTGGGCTCACCCTACAGGCCTGCAGCTCCAAGGACCACCCTCATATTGGGCTGCAGCTCTGAGCAGATGGGTTTTGATCAGCTATTTTTGAAGGTGTCACTATTCATTATCAGGGCCGTGCTCTCATGCATCATGATTCCTACACTGGGTTCTAATTAGAAATCGGTCCCGCTGACGCTGTCACAGAACCACCACCTACTCCCCGCAGGAGGCCTGAGAGCCCGGAAAGTCATCCGCCTGGACAGATTACAACCAACAAAGAAGTGAGGAGGAGTGTAATAAAACAGAAGCTTCACGGAAACATGAAGCTTCGAAACAGTCTCATTTCCCCCAAATGCCAAAGATAAACATATTTACTCGAGATGTGTTATTCACAAAATGATTGCTTGCATTTTGATTGTTCCACATTTATAAAACAGTGAAGAATTATATTATCTACTGGAATCTTAGTGAGCTAGGGTTTGCTCTTCAGCAATACAGTAAAAGCTGCCTACAGATTTCTAGTTAAAATTACTACAGACTTCAGCTTAGACATTTTTTTCCATTTAGAATTTTGACATCTGTATTTGGATGTTTCCCAAGCATCTCTTACATATTGGGGCCTGCACTGAATTTATGAGACATCTACACTCTTACCGTTCTTTGACTCAATAAATATGACTCACCCCTCTCCCTCCCCTTCCAATCACAAAGTCCTCCGCCTTCAAAATATACTTAAAATCTACTGATTTGATGTTGTTCCAACTCTGCTGTCTCTCCTGCTCCCTACTCGCCTGGTCCAAGTAGCTCTCATCTGGCGATCCAGGGTACCTCCCACCTGCCCTTCTCCTGCCCACTCTGCCTTCTCTGTAATTTACTCTGCACAGCAGATAGGGTGAGCTTGTAAAAAAAAAAAAAAAAAAAAATGGCCACTCCATTGCCTGCTTGGAGTCTGGCAGTAGCCCTCCCCGTTCCTCTGGCTGTGCCCCGTTAGCTTTGCTGGCAGCCTCCTCTCTCCCCATCTCCCTCTCACTCGCTAACCTCCAGGCAGACTGGCCTCTTCCTCCTGCTTCAAGTTGGTCAAACTCCCGCTGCCTCTGGGCCTTCGCAGGCTCCTCTCTGTCCCAAGAGGCCTCCCTTCCCACTGTAAATTGTCCTGCCTGCTACAGTCCACCAGGATTTCCCTGCTGGCTCAGATGGTAAAGCATCTGCCTGCAACTTGGGAGACCTGAGTTCGATCCTTGGGTTGGGAAGATACCCTGGAGAAGGAAATGGCAACCCACTCCAGTACTCTTGCCTGGAAAAGTCCATGGACAGAGGAGCCTTGTAGGCTACAGTCTATAGGGTCACAAAGAGTCAGACACGACTGAGCGACTTCACTTCACTGTCCTTAACCTGGGCCCCACTTCCTGAGAAAAGACGTTCTGATCACCCTGACCCAGCCGGTCTCTCTGCTACCGTCTCCCAGTTCCTAGTTTTTCTTTCACAATTCTTTCATCCTGTGAATGATATATATGGTTCTTTTTTGTTTGTTTGTTTGTTTTTATTGACATATACTCAGTTTACAATGTTTCTGGTATACAGCAAAGTGATTCAATTTCACACACACATAAACATATATGCACTTTTTCAGATTCCTTTTCATTACAGGTTATTATAAGACATTGAATAACACTCCCTGTACTGTACAGTAGGTCTTACTGTTCATCCATTTTATATATACAAGTGTTCAGTTCAGCTCAGTTGCTCAGTGGTGTCCGACTCTTTGTGACCCCATGAATCACAGCACACCAGGCCTCCCTGTCCATCACCATCTCTCAGAGTTCACTCAGACTCATGTCCATCGAGTCCGTGATGCCATCCAGCCATCTCATCCTCAATCATTCCCTTCTCCCCCTGCCCCCAGTCCCTCCCAGCATCAGAGTCTTTTCCAATGAGTCAACTCTTCACATGAGGTGGCCAAAGTACTGGAGTTTCAGCTTTAAAATCATTCCTTCCAAAGAAATCCCAGGGCTGATTTCCTTCAGAATGGACTGGTTGGATCTCCTTGCAGTCCAAGGGACTCTCAAGAGTCTTCTCCAACACCACAGTTCAAAAGCATCAATTCTTTGGGGCTCAGCCTTCTTCACAGTCCAACTCTCACATCCATACATGACCACAGGAAAAACCATAGCCTTGATTAGACAGACCTTAGTCAGCAAAGTGATGTCTCTACTTTTGAATATACTATCTAGGTTGGTCATAACTTTCCTTCCAAGGAGTAAGCGTCTTTTAATTTCATGGCTGCAGTCACCATCTGCAGTGATTTTGGAGCCCCCCCAAAATAAAATCTGACACTGTTTCCACTGTTTCCCCATCTATTTCCCATGAAATGATGGGACCAGATGCCATGATCTTCGTTTTCTGAATGTTGAGCTTTAAGCCAACTTTTTCACTCTCTTCTTTCACTTTCATCAAGAGGCTTTTTAGTTGCATAAGGGTAGTGTCATCTGCATATCTGAGGTTATTGATATTTCTCCCAGCAATCTTGATTCCAGCTTGTGTGTGCACCTGTTAATCCCAAAGACCTAATTATATCTCTGGGTCAGGAAGATCCCCTGGAGAAGGAAACGGTAACCCACGCCAGTACTCTTGCCTGGAGAACCCCATGGATGGAGGAGCCTGGTAGGCTACAGTCCACGGGGTCACAAAGAGTTGGACACGACTGAATGACTTCACACAGTATCTCGTCTTCTTTATCCATCCCTCTGTTAGTAGACATTGTGCAGTTCTCTTCCTATCACCCTTCTCTTCATGAGGGCAGAGGTATGTTCCTTGGTCAAACTGTGTGCCTGGTGCCTGCCACAGTACTTGCCACATACTGCTGTGCTGTGCTTAGTAGCTCAAGCATGTCCGATTGTTTGCCATCCCATGGACTGTAGCCCACCCAGCTCCTCTGTCCATGGGTATTCTCCAGGCAAGAATTCTGAGTGGCTTGCCATGCCCTCCTCCAGGGGATCTTTCTGACCCAAGAATCACACCAGTGTTTCCTACTTTGCAGGTGGATTCTTTACCAGCTCAGCTACCAGGGAAAGCCACGAAGTAGACATGCAGTAAGCATTTGTTGAATGAATGAATGTATGCCTGTGGGAATTAATGAATTCCAATTCAGCAACTAGGCCAACAGTCCACCAAGCGGACCTGAGTATCAGAATAAAGGAGTGTAAGAACTGCCTGGACAGAAGGGGTGCTTTTCTTCACTGATTTCACACTGATTTGTGGAAATACAACTTTCAGGCACATGCTCCTACAAAGTCTTCCAAGAATTGGTCATAACTCTCAGGAGTTGGCATGACTCCCACAGAGAACATAGAGTAAAAGGCCGGGCATACAGAAGGAGGGTTCAGAGTCCATATCAGGCTCTAGTCCTGGTCAGTGTTGCTTTAAACTGAAATAAGCCACAGCAAGGAGCCCCTCCTGTCCTTCCTGCCTCCCTCTCCGAAGGTTCTGGCAGACACAGATGTGAGGAAGGTCACGTAGGGGACCCTAGGGAGGAAGCTGTGTTATTCCAAGTGCCCTTTCAATCCGAGACTCTATCGTGTCGACTGATCCGGCCCTTTTCCAACAATGGCCTTCCTCCCAGAGACTCTGAGCCCAGGCTGCCCACAGCTCTTGCTGCCTGCCTCTCTCTTGCTTCCTTACTGCTCAGATGAAGAGCAATTACCGGGACCAACTGAGGCCCAGTTCCTAAGCTGGTCTGAGACAGCCCGATCTTTCACTTCTGATTTAGAATTCGGATATCAAAGGCTGAAGTCATGGTGCTTATCTGAAATAAATGGTTATTGAGGGCTTCTGAAAGCAGATGAAGCCCACTGATTGAGAGAGAGAAAGAGAGAGTCAAACAGATGAATGGACAGAGAGAAGGCAGGAAGAAGGAAAGATGAAGGAGAAGGAATATTTGGTCCCTCAGAAGTGATAAGAGCTCTGTGTGTGTATGTGTGTGTGTGTGTGTGTGTGCGTGTTTGTGTAGACACAGAGAGAAGAGGAAGGGGTGGGGAAGGTGAAGTTGGTCCCAACTCCTCACCTTCGTATTACAGTTTTATTCTGTTTGTGGTTCAGATATAAGTTTGCATTTTGTATGTTGAATCGTGAAATGAAAGCTTGAGAATTTTTCTGTTCTTTGCCATCGGTTTCCTAACCAAGGGTCTATGTATGTCATGGGTCTAAGGTCTCCCTTAGATTTCTGGTGACACCGCCCAAGTCTACCTTAGACACAGTTGATGCTATTGGATGGGATGGTTGCCCTGTTTTCTCTTGCTAATCCATGTGTCCTCTGGAGCAGGGGCTGAAGGGCAGGTAGGAAGGGTCAACAGCACTGCCATCCCCCTGTCCACGATTTCCTCTTTGGCACGTGTGTGTCCAGTTTCCCACAGCCAATACAGCTAGAAAAAAGCAAAGCGAGCACTCTCTTCAGCCTCCAGGCACTCCATTGTGGACCATCTCCTGGGACATGCCTTCAGACACAGCTTACTGTCGAAGATAAGCCTACTGTCTCACAGTCTGACCTACAACCAGATGTGTTTACTCTGGAAGGTGTCAGTTAAAGCAAAACTGCTAAACCTGTGTATTTTATCAGATTGGAGGTGGCTTCGAGTCACAAAGTCTATAGCCGGCAAGGTTCTCTTGTCTGCCCCTGTCGAGGTGAAGGTAGATTGAGGCAGCAGCCACAGACGCTTCTGTGGAGTCATAGAGTGGGAGAACTGTAAAGAAACTGAGAATTGATCTAACCTGTGTCCCTTATTAAGCATCAGTTGAAATGAATTAAATTATACGTAAATATAGCTTTACTGAAAACAAGTAAAAAATAAGAGAAATGTTTCCTTATATCACATGCCCCATAGTAATTGTGTTAAACACTGCTAATCATTTTGTATGTTTACATAGACATTTTATATAAATGGAATCTTTCCATGCTTATTGTTTTGAGATTTGCTTTTCATTCCTTAAGAATTTATCTTGGATGTCTTTCCATTACTCTAACAATTGCAAACTATTCCATGGTAGGGATGTACCTTAGTTTATGCAGTAATTCACCAGCAATATAGTCCTTTAGTTGTTTCCAATATTTTATTATTATGAACAGTGTTGCAATTTTCTTTACTTATAATTCTGTGCATCTGCACAAGCATTTTCTCAAGGCTAGATTTTTAAATTGGAGCTACCATGATGGCATAAATAAAAAATTAGATATATGTGGCCAAATTTTGATCTCTCAAAGATTGACAATTTATCTCCCAGGAATAATGAATGAGAGTGAATATTTTATCACCAAAATTAGGTATTTTCAGTCTTTTTAATTTTT
>SJYC01064717.1:0-13260 GCA_006408675.1 Madoqua kirkii
AGTACAAATTTTTATCACATATTGAGTTTATGGTATATTTCTTGCCTCTTTTTTAATCCATTGATTTCTTGTTCTAATTATCTAGTCTAGGCTATTAACATTCTGAGTTTTTTCTGGGTTATTTCTTTTTCTTCTATAATAGTTTTATTGAGATATAATTCACATATCATATAACTCACCTATTGAAAGTGTGCAATTTAATGACTTTTAGTATCATCATGTATGCTTAGTCTCTCAGTCACGTCCAAGTCTTTGCAACCCCTGGACTGCAGTCCGCCAGGCTCCTCTCTCCATGGCGTTCTTCAGGCAAGAATACTGGAGTTGGTAGCCATGCCCTTCTCCCGGTGATCTTTCTGACCCAGGAATCTAACCCAGGTTTCCAGCATTGTAGGCAGATACTCTAACATCTGAGCCAGCAATCATAAGCTTGTGCAATTGTCAGCAGAATTAATTTTAGAGCATTTTCATTACCCTCCAAAATTCCCCCACCCAATAACAATCACTCTCCATTTCCCCTGAGCTCCCCAGTCCTAGGCAGTAATTGTTTTGCTTTCTGCCTCCATAGATTTGCCTGCTCTGGGCATTTCCTATAAAAGAAATCATACAATTCAAGGTCTTTTATGCCTCTTTTTTCACTCAGTATAGCATTTTTAATTCTCATCCATAGCATAAGGACTTCCCTGGTGGCTCAGACGGTAAAGTGTCTGTCTACAATGCTACAATGTGGGAGATCTGGGTTCAAACCCTGGGTTGGGAAGATCCCCTGGAGAAGGAAACGGCAATCCACTCCAGCTATTGCCTGGAAAATGCCATGGACAGAGGAGCCTGGAAGGTACAGTCCATGGGGTCACAACGAGTCAGACACGACTGAGTGACTTCACTTCACATATCATACACAGCATGCATCAGTACTGCATTTATTTTTCTTCTTTTAACTTCATTTCATCACCAAATAATATTGCATTATATGAATATACCACATGCTATTTAACCATTCATCAGTTGATGAAATGCTGAAGTTATTTCCAGATTTGGCTATTAATATTACGCTGTGCTTATCCCTTGCATTCCTATATACTAATAATGAGAAAACAGAAAAAGAAGTTAAGGAAACAATTCCATTCACCATTGCAACGAAAAAAAATAAAATATTTAGGAATATACCTACCTGAAGAAACTAAAGACCTATATATCGAAAACTATAAAACACTGATGAAAGAAATCAAAGAGGACACTAATAGATGGAGAAATATATCATGTTCATGGATTGGAAGAGTCAATATAGTGAAAGTGCAATACAGATTCAATGCAATCCCTATCAAGCTACCAACAGTATTTTTCACAGAATTAGAACAAACAATCTCAAGATTTGTATGAAAATACAAAAAACCTCGAATAGCAAAAGCAATCTTGAGAAAGAAGATTGGAACTGGAGGAATCAACTTGCCTGACTTCAGGCTCTACTACAAAGCCACAGTCATTAAGACAGTATGGTACTGGCACAAAGACAGAAATATAGATCAATGGAACAAAATAGAAAGCCCTGAAATAAGTCCACAAACCTATGGACACCTTATCTTCGACAAAGGAGGCAAGAATGTACAGTGGAGTAAAGACAGTCTCTTTAACAAGTGGTGCTGGGAAAACTGGTCAACCACTTGTAAAAGAATGAAACTAGATCACTTTCTAACACCACACACAAAAATAAACTCAAAATGGATTAAAGATCTAAATATAAGACCAGAAACTATAAAACTCCTAGAGGAGAACATAGGCAAAACACTCTCCGACATACATCACAGCAGGATCCTCTATGATCTACCTCCCAGTATACTGGAAATAAAAGCAAAAATAAACAAATGGGATCTAATTAAAATTAAAAGCTTCTGCACAACAAAGGAAACTATAAGTACTCCTAGAGGAGAACATAGGCAAAACACTATCGGACATAAATCACAGCAGGATCCTCTATGATCCACCTCCCAGTATATTGGAAATAAAAGCAAAAATAAACAAATGGGGGGGGGGGCTTCGGCTTTGGGAGATCATGTACATCTGTGGCTGATTCATGTCAGTGTATGGCAAAACCAATGCAGGACTGTGAAACGGAATAAAGTATTAAATTAAAAAAAAATAAAGGCATTTAGTGAAAAAAAATTAAAATCTTCTGCACAACAAAGGAAACTATAAGTAAGGTGAAAAGACAGCCTTCTGAATGGGAGAAAACAATAGCAAATGAAGCAACTGACAAACAACTAATCTCAAAAATATACAAGCAACTTATGCAGCTCAACTCCAGAGAAATAAGCGATTCAATCAAAAAAATGGGCCAAAGAACTAAATAGGCATTTCTCCAAAGAAGACATATGGATGGCTAACAAACACATGAAAAGATGCTCAACATCACTCATTATCAGAGAAATGCAAAGCAAGACCACAATGAGGTACCATTTCACGCCAGTCAGAATGGCTGTGATCCAAAAGTCTACAAGCAATAAATGCTGGAGAGGATGTGGAGAAAAGGGAACCCTCTTACACAGTTGGTGGGAATGCAAACTAGTACAGCCACTATGGCAAACAGTGTGGAGATTCCTTAAAATATTGCAAATAGAATTGCCTTATGACCCAGCAATCCCACGGCTGGGCATACACACCAAGGAAACCAGAATTGAAAGAGACACATGCACCCCAATGTTCACTGCAGCATTGTTTATAATAACCAGGACATGGAAACAACCTAGATGTCCATCAGCAGATGAATGGATAAGAAAGCCGTGGTACATATACACAATGGAGTATTACTCAGCCCTTAAAAAGTATACTCTTATCCCATGCAACAGAGGGCAGACGGCCTGAAAACCACAATCAGAGAAAACTAACCAAACTGATCACAAGGATCATAGCCTCAAAAAACTGAATGAAACTATGAATAATGCCATGTAGGGCCACCCAAGACAGACAAGTTATGGTGGAGAGTTCTGACAAAATGTGGTCCACTGGAGAAGGGAATGGCAAACTACTTCAGTATTCTTGCCTTGAGAACAATATGAACAGTATGGAAAAAGGAAAAAGATATGACATTGAAAGATGAACTCCCAGGTCAGTAGGGGCCCAATATGATACTGAAGAAGAGCAGAGAAATAGCTCAGAAAAGAATGAAGAGGCTGAACCAAAGCAAAAACAACACCCAGTTGTGGATATGACTGGAGATAGGAGCAAAGTCAGATGCTATAAATAACAATATTGCATACTGGAACCTGTAATGTCAGGTCAATGCACCGAGGTAAATTGGAAGTTGTCAAACAAGGGATAGGGAGAGTGAATATTGACATTTTAAAATCAGTGAATTAAAGAAACAGAATAAGTGAATTCATTTCAGATGACCACTACTCTACTGCTATGGGCAAGAATCCCTTAGAAGACATGAAGTAGCCCTAATAGTCAACAAAAGAAACCAAAATGCAGTACTTGAGTGCAGTCTCAAAAACAACAAAATGACCTCTGTTTGTTTCCAAGGCAAACCATACAATATCACAGTAATCCAAGTCTATGTCTCAACCACTAATGCCAAAGAAGCTGAAGTTGAGCAGTTCTATGAAGACCTACAATGCCCTCTAGAACTAACACCAAACAAGATGTCCTTTTCATTATAGGGGAGTGGAATGCAAAATTAGGTAGCCAAGAGATACCTAGAGTAGCAGACAAGTTTGGCCATGGAATACAAAATGAAGTAGGTCAAAGCCTAATAGGCTTTTGGCAAGAGAAGTCACTGATCATATCAAACACCCTCTTCCAACAACACAAGAAAGGCTCTACACATGGATATCACCAGAAGGTCAATACCGAAATCAGACTGATTATACTCTTTGCAGCTGAAAATGGAGAAACTCTATACAGTCAGAAAAAAACAAGACCAGGAGCTCACTACGGCTCAGATCATGAACTCCATACTGCAAAATTCAGACTTAAATTGAAGAAAGTAAGGAAAATCCCTACATCATTCAGATATGACCTAAATCAAATTCCTTATGACTATACAGTGAAAGTGAGAAATAGATTCAAGGGATTAGATCTGATAGACAGAGTGTCTAAAGAACGATGGATGGAGATTTCTAACATTGTATAGGAGGTTGTGACCAAGACCATCCCCAAGAAATGCAAAAAAGCAAAACAGTTGTCTGAGGAGGCTTTACAAATAGCTAAGAGAAGATGAAAAGCAAAAAGCAAAGGAGAAAAAAAAAAAAGATATATCCACCCAAATGCAGAGTTCCAAAGAATAGCAAAGAGAGATAAGAAAGCATTCGTCAGTGATCAGTGCAAAGAACAGACTGGGAAAGACTATAGATCTCTTCAAGAAAATTAGAGATACCAAGGTAACATTTCACAAAAGATGGGCACAGTAAATGGTGGAAACTTTATGAAGCTAACAGAAGCAGAGGATATTAAGAAGAGGTGGCACAAGTACATAGAACTGTACAAAAAAGATCTTCATGACCCAGATAACCACGATGGTGTGATCATTCACCAAGAGCCAGACAACCTGGAGTGTGAGGTCAAGTGGACCTTGGGAAGTATCAATACAAACAAAGGTAGTGGAGGTGATGGGATTCCAGCTGGGCTATTTCAAATCCTAAAAGATGATGCTGTAAGTATTGTACTCAATATGCCAGCAAAATTGGAAAACTCAGCAGTGGCCACCGGACTGGAAAAAGTCAGTTTTCAATCCCAAAGAAAGGCAATGCCAAAGAATGCTGAGACTACCACACAATTGCACTCATCTCACATGCTAGCAAAGTAATATTCAAAATTCTCCAAGCTACACTTTAACAGTACCTGAACTGAGAACTTCCAGATGTTGAAGGTGGATTTAGAAAAGGAAGAGGAACCAGAGATTAAATTGCCAACATCCATTGGATCATCAAAAAGCAAAAAAAAAATTCCAGAATAAAAGCATTTACTTCTGCTTCACTGACTATGCTAAAGCATTTGACTGTGTGGATCACAACAAACTGTGGAAAATTCTTGAAGAGATGGGAGTATCAGGCCACCTGACCTGCCTCTTGAGAAATCTGTATGCATGTCAGGAAGAAACAGTTAGAAGTGGACATGGAACAACAGACTGGTTCCAAATTGAGAAAGGAGCACATCAGGGCTGTATATTGTCACCTTCCTTATTTAACTTATATGCAGAAATCATGAGAAATGGTGGATAAAGCACAAGCTGGAATCAAGATTGCCAGGAGAAATGTCAATAACCTAAGATATGCAGATGGCACCATCCTTATGGCAGGAAGCAAAAAGGAAGTAAAGAGCCTTCTGATGAATTGGAAAGAAGAGAGTGAAAAAGCTGGCTTAATTCTCAACATTCAAAGAACTAAGATCATGGCATCTGGTCCCATCACTTCATGGCAAATAGATGGAGAAATAATGGGAACAGTGATAGACTTTGTTTTCTTGAGTTTCAGAATTACTACAAATTCTGACTGCCACCAAGAAATTAAAAGATGCTTACTCCTTGGAAGAAAAGCTATGACCAGCTTAGACAGCATATTAAAAAGCAGAGACGTTATTTTGCTGACAAAGGTCGGTATAGTCAAAGCTATAGTTTTTCCAGTAGTCACATATGGATGTGAGAGTTGGACCATAAAGAAAGCTGAGCACTGAAGAATTGATGTTTTTGAATTTGGAATTGGAGAAGACTTTTTTAAGTCTCTTGGACTGCAAGGAGATCAATCAATCCTAAAGGAAATCACTGAATATTCATTGGAAGGACTGATGCTAAAATTGAAGCTCCAGTACTCTGGCCACCTGATGCAAAGAATGGACTCATTGGAAAAGACTCTGAAGTTAGGAAAGACTGAAGGAAAGAGGAGAAGGGGATGACAAAGGTTGAGACGGTTGGTTGGACTTGAGTTTGAGTAAGTTCCAGGAGTTATTGATGGACAGGGAAGCCCAGCATGCTGCAGTCCATGGGGTCGCAGTTGGACACGACTGAGTGACTGAATGAACTGAACTGATCCTCCCTGACGATGTGGCCTCTCCTTGTTTCCACAAAATCTCTCTTTCTGCATTCTCCTCCTTTCTCTCTTACTACTGTCTCATTAGTTCATAATTTATCTTTTTCCCCATATCCCAAAGTTCCTCCTTCTTACCTGTTTTATTATCCCACTCATTCCCTTTGAGCTCATATATTTTAACTGCTTTATTCCAGTATGGTTCCCCAGAATTATTCCTGCTCAAATTATAAATCTCTTCTACCCACAATGTCTCATTCTTTGGGCAGTCAATATTTAAACAGTTAAGTGGTTTTCACCCATCAATTTCCTTTTCCTCTATATTTTGAGACATGCTCAATTCCTGCTTCTCTTTTATACCATCTTACCTCCAATGGATTTGCAAATACCAAATTATTTTTAAGTTAAATTTAAATCATTCTGCTAATCCTCAACCTGGGTATAACTTGACTCACTAATATTCTTTTCATCACTCACAAGGGCCTCCTCAAGCCTTATGAGTTATCACTCTTGTCTACAAATATTAGCTTCATCCTCACACAACAGGCTTAATGATAATTCAAATTTCAAATTTGACTATGTAACACACCTGTTTAGAATAATTGTGGGTCCTCATCTACTCAATGAACCTCAGAATAAAAGCCAAATATATTAGGAAGATATGCCAAGATCTTCATAATCAGTATACTCCCTGGAATTTTCATGGACCAAATAACATACTATCATTTATCCATATGAAACTTCTTTGAGCTTTTGAGACAAAATATAATATTTAACCTCAGAGATTTTACATTTGTTTTTTCACGAGTCTGTCTCATTTTTGCACACCTTATAAGTAGATTCACTGACTTCCTTCTTCATAAACTACTTTTTCAAGGATTTTTCAATCACAAAAAGACTTCTAATACAGTTCAGTTCCGTTCAGTTGCTCAGTCATGTCTGACTCTTTGTGACCCCATGAATTGCAGCACGCCAGGTCTCCCTGTCCATCACCAACTCCCAGAGTTCACTCAGACTCAGTTAAGTGTAGTAAAGTGTAGGTTTCCTCACAGCATTGAAAGATAGAGAAAGCATCTTGTTACAGAGGGACGTGTAGGCAATTCTTACTGTCCAGTATCAAAGATACAGGTTTCCTCAACTCAGGTTTTCTCTCATAATGGGATCTACCACACATGCAGCTGTTACTCAGTCCTCTTTGTGTCACCCTGTGTGAAATGGAGTAGGAAAGATTGACACAAACCTGAAGTTCACCCTGTTGCTCTGCCACAATTAATAAATAAAGGCCTTTGAATCCGGGTCTTGTGTTTTCTCCTGAATACATTAAAATATGGGATTCTAACCTGTTAGTTGACAAACATAATACAATTTCTGACCCTTCACAGTTGACAGGTTCTCCTTAGGGAATGTTATCTAATTTTGGTTTCTATGGCCCCCAGTCTTGTCATCCTAATTAATTAAAAGCCTTGTTTTAAGACTTTGCTGAATTGTACTCCCTACATGAAGTTTCGCTTAAGTTCATGAGCCAGTCTCTTCCTCCTATATTGACTCAGATGTGCTTTATACATATCTATAAGAATCTCTCAGAAAATTGTTATTATAGAGGTTTATTCTTGCAAGACTGTGATCTTCTTGCTAAATATTAAGCTTATTATGCTTCTTTTTGACTATGTATTCTGTACACTGTCTGGTATGTAGTAAACACTAGATGAAACTCCCTAAAAAATAAATATATTGCTAGATTATCTTACATATGCTGTCTGCAAAATGTAACTTAAAGTATGCACACAATCATGCACACAAAAAATATTTTGGTTTCTATTGGTGTATCATCACCAGTCTCTTTTTCCTACATGAAATTGTAATGCATTATTAATTCCATCTTCTTAAGAAAGTTGCCTGTAATTATAATTGTCTTTCTAAAAAAGAAAATGCAACAGCTGCACCTACTCTGAAAATGGATCCTTGGAGAATGTAATTAAGTTATTTCGATTTGGAACTGAATATTATCAAGAGCTATGGGATGCATAACCTTAAGTCAGACCTTTCTAGCAGGTTTTTAATAGTATGTCATTTGCAGAAACCTAGATAACTAGAAAATTAGAATGTAAAATTTTGCCTGCTCCAATCAGAACCTTAATGAATTGAATTATGTACCATATAATCTTTCACACTACAGTTAGTTAGAACACTTGGTAGACCATATAGCTGAGACCTTCAAGACGTTGTGTTTGCTACTTTGCGACATCCCTTAGTTTTATTTACTTTGTTTCATGGCCATGGAGTTTCTCTGTAAACAATCAAAATACTGGACAAATGTTTCTTAACTTAATCTAAAAGAAAGCCATTATAAATTGTTATTCTTTCCAGAAAAGTTTATTACAAAGGCACACACATTTTTATGTATATTATGCTTTCAATACAGGAGACCAGGGTTTGATCTCTGGTTTTGGAAGATCTTCTGGACAAGAAAATGGCAATCCACTCCAGTACTCTTGCCTGGAAAATTTCATGGATGGAGAGCCTGGTAGACTACAGTCCATAGTCATCATAGTCAGTAAAAGAATCCAAAAGGCAGTACTTGAATACATTCTCAAAAAGGACAGAATGATCTCTGTTCTTTTCCAAGGAAAACCATTCAAAATCACAGTAATCCCAGTCTATGCCCTGACTGATAATGCTGAAGCTGAAGTTGAATGGTTCTATGAAGACCTACAAGATCTTCTAGAACTAACATGCAAAACAGATGTCCTTTTCATTATAGGGGAGTGGAATGTAAAAGCAGGAATAAAAAGATACCTGAAGTAACAGGCAAATTTGGCCTTGAGGTACAAAATGAAGCAGGTCAAAGGCTAACAAGTTTTGCCAAGAGAAGGCACTGATCATAGCAACACCCTTTTCCAATAACAAAAGAGAAGGCTCTACACATGGACATTACCAGATGGTCAATATCAAAATTAGATTGATTCCATTATTTAATATAATCTGTATTTAATATAAATTAATTTAATATAATCTATAATATAAGCTGAAGAAGCTCTATACAGTCAGAAAAACAAGACTAAAATGTGGCTCAGATCATGAAATGCTTATTGCCAAATTCAGAATTAAATTGAAGACAGTAGGGAAAACAACTGCACCATTCCAGTATGACCTAAATCAAATCCCTTACAATTATACAGTGGAAGTGAGAAATAGATCTGTGGGATTCTGATAGACAGAGTGCCTGAAGAACTGTGGACAGAGGTTTGTGACATTGTACAGGAGGCTGTGATCATATCATCCCCAAGAAAAAGAAATGCAAAAAGGCAAAATGGTTTCCAACGAGACTTTACAAAGACGAGAAAAGAAAAGACTCAAGATGCAAGGGACAAAAGATAATACATACCCATTTGAATGCAGAGTAACAAAGAACAGCAAGGAGAGATAAGAAAGCCTTCCTCAGCAATAAGTGCAAAGAAATAGAGGAAAATAATAAAATGGGAAAGATTAGAGAGCTCTTGGAAAAACTACTAGCTTTTGCCGTGCTTCATTTTGTACTCCAAAGCCAAACTTGCCTGTAACTTCAGATATCTCTTAACTTCCTACGTTTTCTACAATGCAAAAAAATCAAAATGGCTGTCTGAGGAGGCCTAGCAAATAGCTGTGAAAAGAGAAGCCAAAAGCAAAGGAGAAAAGGAAAGAGATATCCATTTAAATGCAAAGTTCCAAAGAATAGCAAGAAGAGATAAGAAAGCCTTCATCAGTGATCAATGCAAAGAAATAGAGGAAAAGAACAGAATGGGAAAGACTAGAGATCTCTTCAAGAAAATTAGAGATACCAAGGGAACATTTCATGCAAAGATGAGTTCAATAAAGGACAGAAATGGTATGGACCTAACAGAAGAAGAAGATACTAAGAAGCAGTGGCAAGAGTATACAGAAGAACTCTACAAAAAAAGATCTTCATGACTCAGATAATCACAATGGTGTGATCACTCACCTAGAGCCAGATATCCTGGAATGTGAAGTCAAGTGGGCCTTAGGAAGCATCACTACAAACAAAGCTAGTGGAGGTGATGGAATTTCAGTTGAGCAATCTCAAATCCTAAAAGATGATGCTATGAAAGTGCTGCACTCAATCTGCTGGCATATTTGGAAAACTCAGCAATGGCCACAGGACTGGAAAAGGTCAGTTTTCATTCCAATCCAAAAGAAAGGCAATGCCAACGATTGTTCAAACTATCGCAAAATTGCACTCATCTCACATGCTGGCAAAGTAAGTAGTGCTCAAATTTCTCCAAACTAGGTTTTAACAGTATGTGAATTGTTAACTTCTGGATATTTAAGCTGAGTTTAGAAAAGGCAGAGGAACCAGAGATCATATTTCCAACATCTGCTGGATCACAGAAAAAGCAACTGAGTTCCAGAAAAACATCTACTTCTGCTTTATTGACTACATCAAAGCCTTTGACTGTATGGATCAGAACAAACACTGGAAAATTCTGAAAGAGAATACCAGACCACCTGACCAACCTCCTGAGAAATTTGTATGCAGGTCAAGAAGTAACAGTTAGAACTGGACTTGGAACGACAAATTGAGTCCAATTTGGGAAAGGAGTATGTCAAGGCTGTATATTGTCACTCTGCTTAATTAACATATATGCAGAGTACATGATGAGAAATTGTGGATGAAGCACAAGCTAGAATCAAGATTGCCAGAAAAAATAACAATAACCTCATATATGCAGGGGCTTCCCTGGTGGCTCAGAGGTTCAAGTGTCTGCCTGGAATGCGGGAGACCCCGGTTGGATTCCTGGGTCAGGAAGATCCCCTGGAGAAGGAAATGGCCACCCACTCCAGTACTCTTGCCTGGAGAATCCCATGGAGGGAGGAGCCTGGTAGGCTACAGTCCATGGGGTTGCAAAGAGTCGGACACGACTGAGCAACTTTCACTTCACTTCATACTTCATATATGCAGATGACACCCTTATGGCAGAAAGCAAAGAACTAAAGAGCCTTTTGATGAAAGTGAAAGAGGAGAGTGAAGAAGTTGGCTTAAAACTCAACATTCTGACAACTAATATCATGGCATCTGGTCCTATCACTTCATGTCAAAAAGATGAGGCAACAATGGTAACAGTGACATACTTTATTTTGAGAGCTCCAAAATCACTGCAGATGATGACCTCAACCATGAAATTAAAATCACTTGCTTCTTGGAAGAAGATTTATGACCAACCTAAACAGCACATTAAAAAGAAAAGACATTACTTTGCCCACAAATGTCCATTTAGTCATAATTATTGTTTTACCAATAGTCATGTATTTATGTGAGAGTTGTAATATAAAGAAAGCTGAGGGCCAAAGGACTGATGCTTTTGAACTCTAGAGTTGGAGAAGACCCTGAGAGAGTTCCCTGGACAGCAAGGAGATCCAACCAGTCCATCCTAAAGGAAATCATTCCTGAATATTCATTGGAAAGACCGATGCTGAAGCTGAAGCTTAAACTCCAATAGTTGGGCCACCTGATGCAAAGAACTGACTCATTGGAAAAGATCATGATACTGGGAAAGATTGAAGGCCGGAGAACAAGGGGAAGACAGAGTATGATATGGTTGAATGCCATCATTGTCTCTATGGACATGAGTTGATAACCTGCAAGAGCTGGTAATGGACAGGGAAGTCTGGCGTTCTGCAGTTCATGGGTTTGCAAAGAATCAAACACGACTGAGTGACTGAACCGAACTCATAGGAAAGTAGAAATATTTTATAATTGGCAAGTCCTTGAAGGGGAATAAAAGTTAAATATGGTCTAATATTATTTTAGATGGCTCAAATACTAAGTTTAAATAGTATTTTCAATCTTGACTTCATCTTATTTATTTTAATTTTGCTTTCAATAATGGCCTACATTTTTAAGGCTGAGATGACCAGTGAATGGCTAAATGACTGGTATTGTAACAAGCACAGTTTAAGAAAAATTCAGGCTAGATGAAGTTGTATTTGATGAACACATCATTTAATATCAGTAACACTCAGGAAAAACTTCTGAGATTGTCAAAGAGAAGCCCTACATTAAAGGGTATTTTAATAGTCATATTGAATAATCACTATTCATTTCATGAATGCTTTATTACCAATAATAATCAATTGTTTGCCTCTGAACAAGGCTTTTCAAAGAGAGTATCTTACTGCCAGTAAGCACTCATCTATTTTGGAGGGAATCATCTGTCATTGAAAGAGTCTACTTATCTTGAGCCAAATTCCTTCCCTTAATAATTTATAACTGTTACCTTCAGCTTTTTCTACTTATTCAAGCAGGCTAAGTATCATCTCTCTTGCATTATCAATATTTTAAACATCTGAAATGATATCATATGACCGTCGTAAGTATTAAGTATTTTATGCTTAAGATTACTATAAAATATTTTCAAAATACACATTAGACAATAGTACCAGATCTAATAGTGCCTTGGGCTAATTCATTCTCATCAAAAAAGAGATAAAAGATTTATTATTTGAAAGAGACTCACTGAAAACAATGATCATGAAATATGCCTGCAGTATTCAAAATACCTCATCTATTTCAACCTATTTAGGTGGTACAAAATACCAACACAGTTAAGGATCATGCTGATACTGACCCTTGCATGAAAACAAATAGGATAAAAATATTTTACAGAGTGTGTCACTGTTAGAAATGACAAGGTACCTAAAAAAGTTAAAAGCAATCTATCATTTATCTGTAAAAATCAATATTTTCTATTAGAATAAAAGCTAAAATTTGGTAAATTCTGCCATTTAATCAAAGATAATTTGACATGTGAAAATAGGAGACATAAAAATTGTGCATCAAGAAGTCACAATTTCTTCTGGTCTCTACACCTACTGTATTCCTATTGAGCATTATCACTAGAAATCACCCTTGAAGCTTGAGGGAGTTTAAGCAAAACAAAGACAGCAAAAGATGATACCATATGAAGTACTATGTAAACTCATGCATCTCAGTCTTTATACATAGTAGTAAGAACATGGAAATAAAACTTATTCAACTAGACCTAAGATAAATTCATGGATACTACATATACAGTAAGTAATCTGTGTAGATATGTTGATTATAAATTTTTGTGTTCATAATTAACCTTTTGAAGTTGATACCTATTTATCAAAATTGTCTATACTAAGTCTTCTACTGTTATGTTCAAGGACAGATTTGTGAACCAATTATAACATTAGTCTAATTTTTCCTATTGTAATGTTTAAGATA
>SJYC01064720.1:0-15222 GCA_006408675.1 Madoqua kirkii
CAGCAATCCCACTGCTGGGCATATACACCGAGGAAACCAGAATTGAAAGAGACACATGTACCCCCAATGTTCATTGCAGCATTGTTTATAATAGCCAGGACATGGAAACAACCTAGATGTCCATCAGCAGATGAATGGATAAGAAAGGTGTGGTACATATACACAATGGAGTATTTCTCAGCCCTTAAAAAAGAATAAATTTGACTCAGTTCTAATGAGATGGATGAAACTGGAGCCGATTATACAGAGTGAAGTAAGCCAGAAAGAAAAACACCAATACAGTATACTGACACATATATATGGAATTTAGAAAGATAGTAATGATGACCCTGTAAGTGAGACAACAAAAGAGACACAGAGGTATAGAATGGACTTTTGGCCTCTGAGGGAGAGGGAGAGGGAGAGGGAGAGGGTGGGATGATTTGGGAGAATGGCACTGAAACATGTATACTATCATGTAAGAAACGAAGCACCAGTCTATGTTCAATACAGGATACAGGATGCTTGGGGCTGGTGTACAGGGTTATCCGGGGAGATGGTGTGGGGTGGCAGGTGGGAGGGAGCTTCGGCACTGGGAGATCATGTACACCTGTGGCTGATTCATGTCAATGTATGGCAAAACCAATACAGTATTGTAAAGTAGAATAAAGTATTAAAAAAATATTATGCTGTGCTTAGTTGCTCAGTTGTGTCCGACTCTTTGCAACTCCATGGCTGTAATCTGCCAGGCTCCTCTATCCATAGGGATTCTCCAGGTAAGAATACCTGAATGGGTTGCCATGCCCTCCTCCAGGGAATCTTCCCAACCCAGGGATTGAACTCAGGTCTCCCACACTGCAGGCCAATTCTGTGCCATCTGAGCCACCAGGGAAGCCCAAGAATACTGGAGTGGGTAGCCTATCCCTTCTCCAGGGGAACTTCCTGACCCAGGAATCAAACCAGGGTCTCCTGCATTGCAGGCAGATTCTTTACCAGCTGAATACTGCTGCTAATTTAAATTTTATTATTGTTTTCAACACCAAAAACATTTTGTATTGGGGTACAACTGATTAACAATGTTGTGATAGTTTCAGGTGAACAGCAAAGGGACTCAGCCATACATATACATGTATTTTCATTTTTTCTTGAGTATATTGCTGAAGTGAAATTTCTGAGTCATATGGTAATGCTATATTTAACCTTTTTGAGGCACTTCCAGACTGTTTTTTTTAGCATTGTGCCATTATCTCCGAATTGGTGGTAAAGAATCTGCCACCCAGTGCAGGAGACGCAGGAGACTTGAGTTTAATCCCTGGGTCAGGAAGATCCCCTGGAGGAGAAAATGGTAACCCACTCCAGTGTCAGACACGACTGCGCACTCACCCCAGCACAGTTTTATCATCTACTGGTAAGGTATGAGGCTCCCATTCCTTCACATCCTGGCCAGAGTTTGTTGTGGTCTTTTCATTAGAGACATTCTCACGGTCATGAAGTAGTATTTCACACGGCTTTGACTTGGGCTAATGCTGTTGAGCATCTTCCCATGTGCTGATTGAATGGATGGCAGAACACACACTGGCTGAAAGAAGACAAACACAGTAGACTGGAGATGCACGGCTGAGACGCGTGACGACTTTCATAACTGCCTGGCAATAACAGCATTTACATGTGCCTGAAAAATAAATAATGACATCTATTTCCAAGTCAGGCTAGTCTTCAAGGTCATAATATATTTGTGGGCTTTGTAAATACTCTGTGATGTAAATAATTGAAAGTATTGACTTAAATCATTTAATTCATTTTTACTTCCTATTCCTTCTCTCTCAATTCACAGATAAGAACTAGGATTCTGGTTTTGCTGCAGCAACTTGCCCATGACAGGAAGAAAGACGTGGCCAATGTTAGAATTTAAAAAAATTTTGTGACAATTTGATGTCTTGCATACACTTACAACATCAATACACTTGTCCAGTCCAGCAAACCTCAAGTGAGTAGTTTCACCATCTTGGAACTATATTTTTAAGATCAACATTGCAAATAACTTGATAAAGGAGGTGGCATTCACTAAAATTAATTTTCCGGTATACTTTTAAATTACTCATTTATGTCATTAACTGTTCTTCATCCGAGAGCTTTTTTCCCTCTTCTTTTCTGTTAGAATACAATTTACAGCCATCTGTGGATAGTTGCTGAGGGTTACTCCCCCTTAATACTTTGCAAATTCTCTTACACAAACGCTCTGTGCCCAGGGCAAAGAGTTGGCACCTTGATCTGAGGGTGCGGAGTGCTGAAGCCTTGGTGGGCATTTACGCAGGTCTCTTCCCAGGACTGTAACGAAGGGTCTTTCTTTTACCGCCAGAAGAGAGTCTCTATCTGAGTCACTCGTGACCACAATGATAAATTTCTGCTGCCTCAGATTGCTGAGTTTGGCAAATCTCTTCAACACAGTAACAGTTGCTAAGCATCTTGCCCAGCTGTGGCCTTTTTTTTCCTGCTCCTGGAGCAATACAGTGGGCATTATTCACCCCTTAGAAAAAGGCTATTAAAACATCCCACAAGACAGTCAATTACACGAAGCAGGTGCCTGCAGGAGAAGACTAAACATTCCACAGCCAAATATGATGATCTGGTACTAACCCCTGTTTCCTGAAAGCCTAATTTATTTCTCATCTCTCAATTAAAGTGAAGCTTTAAGCAAAAAGTGATGTTATCCTGGCTGGGCTTAGTGTTCCAATGCAAGGGATGTTACTCTCACTTTCTCTTTGAGTTTGGTTGGAGCGATTTTAGTAATTGACCATAAAATTCTTCTCAAAGTCTCAATTATCATATAGCTTTTTAGTATTTTACCTCCAAGATATAACATCATAGACAGAGATGCTAGGAAGAATTCTAAGATCATGTAGCAAGAAGTTTTGCTGAAGAGAGTAAAACTGGGGTCAGGCATCTCTGTCTGGTTGAGTCTGAAATGTTCCCCATTACCTACTTATCATATTTGTCTTCCAGACAAGATGATATTCATTGGGAAGCCTGTTTACTCTTTGCACTCCTGGCAGACATTGTTAATCCATCACAGATTTCTCTATTATCATAGAATCCTTCTCTCCAGTAGGCCCAGACAGCCACTGTAAATTGGTCAAATCTGTCATGCTCTGTGAAACTTATATGCTTTGGGGGACATACATTCTTTTGTTTTTTTTTGATGGAAGTATTCTAGGCATTAAAAAAAGTGTAAAACCACTGTTTTACTAAAATTCTCTCATTTTAGATATTAAAAAGAAATCTCAGGTCAAGAACACATAAGTTTATGGTGAAAATAAAAATTTGAGCTATGGCCTCAGACTAGGACATTTTATCTTGCCTCTTGTCTGAAGGCTCACTACATCTTTATGGCTGTCTACAAATGATTATCTCTCTGGAATGATCTGCCCAGTGCATAGAATGCTTTTACCTGCATGGACACTTGGCCCTCAACATCCAAAGCCTCCACATCAATGGACTCAGCCAACTATGGATTAAAAACATTGAAAAAAAATTTCAGAAAGTTTCAAAAGGCAAAACTTGAATTTGCAGCATGCTGGCAACTATTTACATAGTGTTCACATTGTGTTTTTCAACTACTTACATAGCATTTATACTATAACCCAGAGGAGATTTAAAGACTACAAGAGGATGTCCATAGGTTATATGCAAATACTGCAACATGCTATATAAAGAATTTGAGCACCTGCAGAGTATATCATGAGAAACGCTGGGCTGGAAGAAGCACAAGCTGGAATCAAGATTGCCGGGAGAAATATCAGTAACCTCAGTTATGCAGATGACACTTCCCTGGTGGCTCAGACGGTAAAGCGTCTGTCTGCAATGTGGGAGACCCAGGTTCGATCCCTGGGTTGGGAAGATCCCCTGGAGAAGGAAATGGCAATCCACTCCAGAACTATTGCCTGGGAAATCCCATGGACAGAGGAGCCTGGTCCATGGGGTCGCAAAGAGTTGGACATGACTGAGCAACTTCACTGTACACTATATCCACCCTTATGGCAGAAAGTGAAGAGGAACTAAAGAGCCTCTTGATAAAAGTGAAAGAGGAGAGTGAAAAGTTGGCTTAAAGCTCAACATTCAGAAAATGAAGATCATGGCATTTGGTCCCATTACTTCATAGCAAATAGATGGGGAAATGGTGGAAACAGTGTCAGACTTTATTTTTCTGGGCTCCAAAATCACTGCAGATGGTGATTGCAGCCATGAAATTAAAAGATGCTTACTCCTTGGAAGGAAAGTTATGACCAACCTAGACAGCATATTCAAAAGCAGAGACATTACTTTGCCAAGAAAGGTCCATCTAGTCATTGGTCATGTATGGATGTGAGAGTTGGAGTATAAAGAAAGCTGAGCGCCAAAGAATTGATGCTTTTGAACTGTGGTGTTGGAGAAGACTCTTGAGAGTCCCTTGGACTGCAAGAAGATCCAGCCAGTCCATTCTAAAGGAGATCCGTCCTGGTGTTCATTGGAAGGACTGATGTTAAAGCTGAAACTCCAATACTCTGGCCACCTCACGTGAAGAGTTGACTCATTGGAAAAGACCCTGATGCTGGGAGGGATTGGGGGCTGGAGGAGAAGGAGACAACAGAGGATGAGATGGTTGAATGGCATCACTGACTCAATGGACACGAGTTTGAGTAAACTCCAGGAATTGGTGATGGACAGGGAGTCCTGGTGTGCTGTGAGTCCTGGTGTACTGTAATTCATGGGGTTGCAAAGAGTGGACACAACTGAGCGACTGAACTGAACTAAGATTTGGGGATTCAGGAAACAATCCCTTGCAGATCCCAGGGGTCAACTGTAAATGGTTCATCCTTTGACTAAGAGTGGTAACTGACAAAGCGAAAGATAATTCTCCTCTTGCAGTTCCACCAGTTCAGGACACACATTTGTTAACACAGTCCTTGCATCCAGCTGACAAGAGGAAAAAGTGATAGAGGAGTAGAGAGAAAGAGGGAATGACCTCACTGAACATGGTATGCCCAGTACTTTACACGTGTTGCTTCATCAAACTCTGACATAACTCCGACAGAAACTCTGAATGACTGCACAGGGAGACCAATACCCCATTTAATAGAGAAGGGAACAGGCTGGACATAGAAAGAAACATGCCTAAGATCACATATCTAGTAAGTCCTTTGTCTAGATTTAAACCTCAAATGATTAACACAAAGCTTGTGCTTTTGCAAATTTAAGTAATGTACAAATTTGCTTTCAGAAAAATATAATTTTGAGTATAAACTCACAAATCTCCTGGTTTCTGTGGAGCCCAACTTGAGAAACCCCACATAGGAAGTGACGTGCTATTAGCTGGTAGGACAAAATAGCAAAGCAGTTAGGAGCTACTAGCTCTGAGGTCAAATGGCCACCTGGGACCAGCTCCAGCCCTTCCTGGCTGTGTACCTCGGGGCAGGTCACATAGCATCTCTGTGCCTATTTCCTTCTCTGTGAAAGGCCACTGATAATAGCCATCCTGCAGCGTTTCTGTTAAGATAAAACCGGTACCTACATTAAAAGTTATGAAGAAAGCTACCTAGTGTGCTGTGCTGTGCTTAGTCGTGTTTGCCTCTTTGCAACCCCATGGACTGTAACCCACCAGGCTCTTCTGTCCATGGTGATTCTCCAGGTAAGAATATTTGAGTGGGTTACCATGCCCTCTTCCAGGGGATCAAACCCTGATCTCCTGCATTGCAGGCAGATTTTTTTTTAAACCATCTGAGCCACCAGGAAAGCCCAAGAATACTGGGGTGTGTAGCCTGTCCCTTCTTTGGAGAATCTTCCTGACCCAGGAATCGAACTTGGGTCACCTGCACTGCAGGTGGACTCTTTACCAGCTGAGCTACCAGAGAAGCCCCATCCAGTGTACCATTAGGGAAACAAATGTATGCGGTGCTAATGTCTAACTGGGAACCAAATGAAACACAGAAACCAGGCTGGAGTCACGAGCTGATGATAAGAAAGTACATATGGGTTGTTTTTAACAGTATTAGGAAAATGGTTATACAATTAGTTATGCAGATGACACTTCCCTGGTGGCTCAGACGGTAAAGCGTCTGTCTGCAATGTGGGAGACCCAGGTTCGATCCCTGGGTTGGGAAGATCCCCTGGAGAAGGAAATGGCAATCCACTCCAGAACTATTGCCTGGGAAATCCCATGGACAGAGGAGCCTGGTGCATGGGGTCGCAAAGAGTTGGACATGACTGAGCAACTTCACTGTACACTATATCCACCCTTATGGCAGAAAGTGAAGAGGAACTAAAGAGCCTCTTGATAAAAGTGAAAGAGGAGAGTGAAAAGTTGGCTTAAAGCTCAACATTCAGAAAATGAAGATCATGGCATTTGGTCCCATTACTTCATAGCAAATAGATGGGGAAATGGTGGAAACAGTGTCAGACTTTATTTTTCTGGGCTCCAAAATCACTGCAGATGGTGATTGCAGCCATGAAATTAAAAGATGCTTACTCCTTGGAAGGAAAGTTATGACCAACCTAGACAGCATATTCAAAAGCAGAGACATTACTTTGCCAAGAAAGGTCCATCTAGTCATTGGTCATGTATGGATGTGAGAGTTGGAGTATAAAGAAAGCTGAGCGCCAAAGAATTGATGCTTTTGAACTGTGGTGTTGGAGAAGACTCTTGAGAGTCCCTTGGACTGCAAGAAGATCCAGCCAGTCCATTCTAAAGGAGATCCGTCCTGGTGTTCATTGGAAGGACTGATGTTAAAGCTGAAACTCCAATACTCTGGCCACCTCACGTGAAGAGTTGACTCATTGGAAAAGACCCTGATGCTGGGAGGGATTGGGGGCTGGAGGAGAAGGAGACAACAGAGGATGAGATGGTTGAATGGCATCACTGACTCAATGGACACGAGTTTGAGTAAACTCCAGGAATTGGTGATGGACAGGGAGTCCTGGTGTGCTGTGAGTCCTGGTGTACTGTAATTCATGGGGTTGCAAAGAGTGGACACAACTGAGCGACTGAACTGAACTAAGATTTGGGGATTCAGGAAACAATCCCTTGCAGATCCCAGGGGTCAACTGTAAATGGTTCATCCTTTGACTAAGAGTGGTAACTGACAAAGCGAAAGATAATTCTCCTCTTGCAGTTCCACCAGTTCAGGACACACATTTGTTAACACAGTCCTTGCATCCAGCTGACAAGAGGAAAAAGTGATAGAGGAGTAGAGAGAAAGAGGGAATGACCTCACTGAACATGGTATGCCCAGTACTTTACACGTGTTGCTTCATCAAACTCTGACATAACTCCGACAGAAACTCTGAATGACTGCACAGGGAGACCAATACCCCATTTAATAGAGAAGGGAACAGGCTGGACATAGAAAGAAACATGCCTAAGATCACATATCTAGTAAGTCCTTTGTCTAGATTTAAACCTCAAATGATTAACACAAAGCTTGTGCTTTTGCAAATTTAAGTAATGTACAAATTTGCTTTCAGAAAAATATAATTTTGAGTATAAACTCACAAATCTCCTGGTTTCTGTGGAGCCCAACTTGAGAAACCCCACATAGGAAGTGACGTGCTATTAGCTGGTAGGACAAAATAGCAAAGCAGTTAGGAGCTACTAGCTCTGAGGTCAAATGGCCACCTGGGACCAGCTCCAGCCCTTCCTGGCTGTGTACCTCGGGGCAGGTCACATAGCATCTCTGTGCCTATTTCCTTCTCTGTGAAAGGCCACTGATAATAGCCATCCTGCAGCGTTTCTGTTAAGATAAAACCAGTACCTACATTAAAAGTTATGAAGAAAGCTACCTAGTGTGCTGTGCTGTGCTTAGTCGTGTTTGCCTCTTTGCAACCCCATGGACTGTAACCCACCAGGCTCTTCTGTCCATGGTGATTCTCCAGGTAAGAATATTTGAGTGGGTTACCATGCCCTCTTCCAGGGGATCAAACCCTGATCTCCTGCATTGCAGGCAGATTTTTTTTTAAACCATCTGAGCCACCAGGAAAGCCCAAGAATACTGGGGTGTGTAGCCTGTCCCTTCTTTGGAGAATCTTCCTGACCCAGGAATCGAACTTGGGTCACCTGCACTGCAGGTGGACTCTTTACCAGCTGAGCTACCAGAGAAGCCCCATCCAGTGTACCATTAGGGAAACAAATGTATGCGGTGCTAATGTCTAACTGGGAACCAAATGAAACACAGAAACCAGGCTGGAGTCACGAGCTGATGATAAGAAAGTACATATGGGTTGTTTTTAAAGTATTAGGAAAATGGTTATACAATTAAAAAAAAAAGTTAAGTATGAGAGAATTGTGACAAATCAGACAGTCTCAACCATTCTGATTGATTCTGATTGCTGAGAACTTATCTTCCTAGCCTAATTTGAGCAATACTGCAAAGAACGTATTTGTTAAATATTGAACCAAAGTTGGCTCCCACCCATTAAACAGGAGGCTTGCACAATTCACATCCTCTTGCTTATGACTGTGAAAGAATTCTGAAGAGACAAGTTCAGCCCTGGAAATGAGGCTAGTCTGCAACAAACAAAAGCAGAGAACTCTAACTAGTGAGCTGATTGTGAAATGTGGCCTATTTGCAGACATGGGCTCGAGCCCAGCACTGACAGAATTCAGAGCCCGAGGGAAAGGTCTGGATCCTAGGACACTCACACCAGTCATGCAGACTTCAAGTTCCTTGCCCCTCTCTCAGTCCTGGATCCTGGAGTCTTCCTGTAAGTTTTCCAGTTCTTTGTCACCCGAGAGATACAGGAAATTTTATGTTATGCCAGCTCAACGGCTCTGACTGGCAGCAAAAACCATTTCACATATTTGAAACAATTGATGATCATACAGCAAAGAAAAAATGCAAGAGGCAGGATAGTGGGCACTCAGTTACCCAGTAATCAGCATCATTTGCCTCTTCTTCAGCACTCAGCCATCTCAGTTCATACTTATTTCAAAGTGCACTTGCATCTAGAAAACAGTTGGAGAGCATCAGGAATTTTCGCAGGAACAAGCGGCTTGTTGATAACAGTGAGCAGAGTTGGAGAAAATTTTGAGCACACAATAGTGTGTGGAAATCAGTGAGGTGGAAATGGAAGCTTCCCCATCATTTCAGTCGGGTCAATCCATTCACTGAGCTAGCTGGTCATGATGTAGAAAGGACCCCAGAAAATCTACCAGTGCAATTGGCATTTGAGAAGGTGTGATACAGACAGCTAACATCATCCTCCAAGGCTAAGGCCAAATACTTGTTTTTAACAGCCAGGAATAAAGGGCATGCTCTTTACATCTTCCCTCACAAGCTGAGGGTTATTTGCCTCCTCTGTCTTCCCTATAAGGCCTCTTGTTAAAAATTCAGGAATGATGCCAGCTACCAATGTAGACAGATCTGGAGTATATAACAAATAAAGTAATCTAGCACTATTATTTACTGCAGACATGTTGCTTCTAGGCTACTTTATGGCTCATTTTCAAAGCATCATCCGTATCCAAAAAAGGGAAAGGTGGTTCTTATGTCTAGGGCAGTTACAATGGTTTGCCGTGAATGGGTTCCTGTGACAAAGCAATCAACTTTTCCATGGTTGGCAGGTGAGTAAATAGGGTTTTACTAGGAGTTATTAAATATGGTTTTTGACTGATTTACTACCTTCTGGGTTTCCATGGAAGTCGAGCATATAAAGACAGCCAGACAGCAGCATTAATCTTTTGCTCTTAATTCATTGTCATTTCCAAAGTGCAGACAGACAGGGAGCAGCCATGATGATGAGACAGAGATGTGGAATGTTGGGGCTGCCCCTTTAACACAGACCAGAGCATCTGTGGGTGGCAGGCATTGCCCCAGCTCATGCAGTCATAGCAGAGCTGGTCCAGCCTTCCTCTTATCGAGATGTACAGTGGCCCAGGGCTTCCCTAGACAGGGACATCCTGGGATCTTCTGGCTGCCCCTTGCATAGGTGGTCCCCACTCTGAGTCCTTGTACTCCCTGCCCCCTGGAAAGTCTGTGCTGACCCTTGAGCCCCAGTAGTCCTGATAAGCTGGTGCCATGCCTGTGTCAGGGAGGTTTACTCTCTTTCTTCTGGTCAGGCCACCATGCCTGACCTCTGCAGCCCTCCATCTCCAATTTTCCTTCCTTATCTCTGCAGAAAGACCAATGCCAGGAGGCCAGGAGTAAGATAAAATCAGAGCTGATGTTTCATCCACTCTTGATCCCCACTGACCTTCAGCTCTCTTTGCCACGGTTGCTGTAAGAACCTGAGCTGCACTGTCCCACCGTGGCTGGGCCATACCCCTATCTGACTCAGCCCCCAGACATCTGACACTCAAGCCCTGCCCTCTGGAGCTCAGGGCCAGGCAGCAGCAACCCCTTAAACCTCGACTTCCTGTTGGACACTCCTCTATCATCCAGTTAGAGCAGATCCGGCCCTGCCCCAAGGACCAAAGGTGGGAGTGTTTCACTGTCTTCCCCGACAATCACTCACGTCATCAGCCTCAGAGATGACACACATACTTCATCCAACGTCCTTGTCCCTGATAAAGATCTTGTTATGAATATTTTCCAATAAACAGTCATTGAAAAAAAGTCAGTGGTTGATTGAAAGGACAAAGTAGATGTCTCATGGTTGGAATTTGTTTAATTAGTTTAATAATAATAATAATTAGAATTTACCTTTATATTTAATCCTTCTAAAAACAAGATGGCTGCTGTTATCAGGCCTATTTAACAGAGAGGCTGAAGACCTGGCGCAGGATCACATGGCGGGTCCACGGCAGAGCTGTTTTGGACAACAGGCAAGCCAACTTCAAAGTTCATAATCATGCGTTAGGAGGGTCACAAGTG
The DNA here is from genome assembly GCA_006408675.1 of Madoqua kirkii. Classification (NCBI taxonomy): domain Eukaryota; kingdom Metazoa; phylum Chordata; class Mammalia; order Artiodactyla; family Bovidae; genus Madoqua; species Madoqua kirkii. The sequence continues at coordinate 10,821 of SJYC01064720.1, forward strand.
TAACACTTCATGGATATTCACCGCCATGGATTTTTCTGTCTTCTCCATGAATGAAACCTCCTGAGAGCAGGGACTTCAGAGGATGCTTGTTCACCGTACCACTCGCTGACTCAGCCCCGCCCATCGGTGGAGCAGGTGGAGCTGCTCCCTGGGTTTGGGCCAATAAGAGCCCGGCCCAGGGCCTTGCGGGCGTCAGCCATGCCCCCTGCAGGGCCTCAGCGCAGCTGGCGGCCTCGGCTCCAGGCCTCCTGCCTGGGCCACTGGTTTAAGTGTTCATCTTCCCCTGCATCCTCAGTGCCTGGTCCCCTCTCCCAGCCATTCTGGCTCCAGAACGCCTGTGTCTGCAGACCATTCGGGCAGCCTAATGATCGGCCTCCCTCATCCCCCAGCCCCGGTGGCCCCCTTTGGAGACAGGCTGGGACTTGGAACCTGGAATCCTTGCTGCATGGTTGCACCTGGACAAACGTCTCCTTGAGCTGCACAATCAAAGAAACTATATGGGACTAAAGACAACTGAGTGTGTACTCAGTTGAGACAAATTGTGGACAAGACACAAAAAGACTGAAAACCAGCTGCACTTCTGAGAGCTGGGAGCCAAAGCAGAGTACTGAGCATGCCCCCTGCACACAGCGCCACCAAAGGGGTGGGCAAACCACCAAGCTACCCCTCCAGCCCGACCGCTGGACACACCCCTACCCTCACTGCATACAAGGAATCACCTGGCCCCTCCCCTCAGCAAGCCAGCCAGGGAACCTGCTGTTTGTTCTCCTTCCCTGCTGCTGTGATAAAGCCTTACTTGAATTTCTTGTCTAGCCTCTGGTAAATTTCTATCAGTTAAGGAAGCTGGGAACCTTGGTTGATAACACTTTTCTGAAAGTCCCTCCTGGAAAGGCTCATATTTGCCCATGAACCTCATTCTTGATTGCCCTTGAGTTATTGTTGTTGTTATTAATATTATTGCAGCTAATAAATTACCCTGTGAGATAGACTCTATTATCATTTTCATTTTATCAAGGAGAAATCTGGGGGTTTGGGGTGGTTAAGTAAATTGCCCCAGGTCACACATGTGGCATGTAGCAGTGGTGGGGTTCAAATCCAGACAGTCTGGCTCCAAAGCCACTACTCTGCTTCTCAAATCTTCATTATTAGGTGGTAGACCAAGGGTTCCCTACTAAAGAATGATCAACCACCCCCACTGCTCCAAGAGGTTCTCCAGAAGCCTTACCCGACACCTACCCAAAATTAGCCAGTGCTTGGGTCTGGTTGGGGTAGGGACCTCCATCCTGCCATGGATCCAGGGCAGATCCATGACTGTCTGGCCCCTGCCACTGGGTGGCCTCTTTGCCCTGAGGCCAGCTGATGGTTTACCTTTGTTTCCTCCATAGCATTTGATATCTGATAGGTGCTGAAGAAATTTTGTTGAATGAATCTTCATCACTTTATTAAGAGCATGGCTTTGGAGGGAAAGTTACTTATTGTAAAACAAACTTTGGAAAGGTAAATGTATACTAAGTACTTTTCTCACTCCTAGTAAGAGAAAAAGTGAGAAAAATTACTTAAGCAAACTGAGAAAAAGCTGGACGAATATGGGAAAAAGAGAAAAAGCATAAAGAAACCCCATAAATCACAGCAGCATTATTTTTACCTACATTGTCCTTCTTTATTTTATGTCCTTGGCACCAAACAATTCATCATCCCTGTTTCATGCTTAGTGTTCAAAAATAGCACCTGGCCCAAAGTTTGAATGGGAGATAGTTTAGAAAGAATAGCAAAGTACTGAACCATCTGAAAATTCCCCACTTTTCTATAGTGTCCCCGCCCTCATCCCCACCTGGCGCCACTGCCCTGCACTGATAGACGAGAGTAACAGAAGTGGGGGCCCCCCTGGTGGCTCAGTGGTAAAGAATCCACCTCTCAGTGCAGGAGCTGCAGCTTCGATCCCTGGGTCGGGAAGATGCCCTGGAGGAGAGAATGGCAACCCACTCTAGTATTCATACCTGGGAGATCCCATGGAGCCTGACTGGTTACTGTTCATGGGATCACAAAGAGTCAGACACGACTTAGTCACTAAACAGCAATAATAACAGCAACAGAAGTGGGAGGGCACACTGTTCTGGCATTCGGTGAGAAAGACATGGATCCAGGGCAGATCCATGACTGTCTGGCCCCTGCCACTGGGTGGCCTCTTTGCCCTGAGGCCAGCTGATGGTTTACCTTTGTTTCCTCCATAGCATTTGATATCTGATAGGTGCTGAAGAAATTTTGTTGAATGAATCTTCATCACTTTATTAAGAGCATGGCTTTGGAGGGAAAGTTACTTATTGTAAAACAAACTTTGGAAAGGTAAATGTATGACTAAGTACTTTTCTCACTCCTAGTAAGAGAAAAAGTGAGAAAAATTACTTAAGCAAACTGAGAAAAAGCTGGACGAATATGGGAAAAAGAGAAAAAGCATAAAGAAACCCCATAAATCACAGCAGCATTATTTTTACCTACATTGTCCTTCTTTATTTTATGTCCTTGGCACCAAACAATTCATCATCCCTGTTTCATGCTTAGTGTTCAAAAATAGCACCTGGCCCAAAGTTTGAATGGGAGATAGTTTAGAAAGAATAGCAAAGTACTGAACCATCTGAAAATTCCCCACTTTTCTATAGTGTCCCCGCCCTCATCCCCACCTGGCGCCACTGCCCTGCACTGATAGACGAGAGTAACAGAAGTGGGGGCCCCCCTGGTGGCTCAGTGGTAAAGAATCCACCTCTCAGTGCAGGAGCTGCAGCTTCGATCCCTGGGTCGGGAAGATGCCCTGGAGGAGAGAATGGCAACCCACTCTAGTATTCATACCTGGGAGATCCCATGGAGCCTGACTGGTTACTGTTCATGGGATCACAAAGAGTCAGACACGACTTAGTCACTAAACAGCAATAATAACAGCAACAGAAGTGGGAGGGCACACTGTTCTGGCATTCGGTGAGAAAGCTGAGGGTGGGTTAGTGTTTGTTTCACTTTCCTCTATTTCTGTCCTGCACAAGGCACCATAGCCAGAAAACCCAGGATCAGACGCCCCCTCTGCTGTAGTGTGTGTGTGTGTGTGTGTGTGTGTGTGTGTATGGTAGTGAGTAGGTGGTGGTATCAGCTGCTGCTCAGTGCTGGGCTGAGGGAAGGGAAGGAGAAGTGGCAACACAGGCGGGGCTCTGAAAAGCCAAATACTTTAAGAAGAAAGTTTTTGTGAGCAATGCCCACAGTACAGCACCCAAGTCTTTTCAGAAACTCGTTGAATGATTATAGACTCTTAGCTTTTCATCTGGAAATGAGTACTTGGAAAGCATTCTCCAAATTAGATGCTTTAAAATCTACCCCCAGAGCCTTACTGATAATATTGTGCGTGCATGCTAAGTCACTTCAGTCGTGTTTGACTCTTTGAGACCCTATGGACCATAGCCCACCAGGATCCTCTGTCCATGGAATTCTCCAGGTGAGAATACTGGAGGAGGTTGCCATGCCCTCCTCCAGGGGATCTTCCTGACCCAGAGATCAAACCCACATCTCTTATGTCTCTTGCATTAGCAGGAAGGTTCTTTTTACCACTAGAGTCAATTGGGAAGCCCACTATTACTATTAATCTGCACTAAATTAAAGAAAAGATTGGTTTTCCCTTGGAAAGGAAACTTCCCTATCAATAAGCAATTAAACTCCATTCATAATTTATAGTTTCAAATAGAAGACTCTGATTTTAAGATTACTCTACGGTTCTTTTCAAGATATATTTATATTCCTTCAGGCATTCTAATGGCATGAATGCTTATGTCCTCCCAAAATTTATATGTTGAAATCCCAATGCCCAATGTGAAGAAATTAGAGGTGGGGGTTTTAGAGGCAGTCATGTCACTGAGGTGGGGCCCTCAAGAGGGGGATTAATTTCCTTATTAAAGAGACCCCAGAGAGCTACCTAGCCACTTCTACCCTGTGAGGACACAGTGAGAAGTCAGCTGTCTATGAACCAGGAAGCAAAGTCTCACCAGACATGGAATTTGCCAGAGACTTGATCTTGGACTCCCAAGCCTCCAGAAATGTAAGAAACAAATTTCTGTCACGTGTAAACAAAATATAGTATTCTGTTATAGCAGCCCAAACAGAGTAAGACAGGCATCCACTGAGGGAAACATGAAGACAAATCCCAGGGAGAGTGTTGTCAGGATGCCTGCCATCTTGAGAACTTTGGAACCTAAGACCAAAGTCCAGAGTCATCAGTCAAGTAGGCTACAGAGGTCAACTCAGTCATGGAGCAGAAAAGTGGCCCTTTCAGAAGGATGTGGGTTACAAGTGAGTTAGATCTGAGGGAAGTCAGAGTCAGCGCCACCAGCCCAGTCCACAGACTCTCAAGCTAAGAAAGCCCCCCCCC